>JBAMYA010000017.1:7225186-7241505 GCA_037176975.1 Arrhamphus sclerolepis
CGGAGTACCCGGTGAGAACCCACGCAAGCACGGGGAGAACATGCAAACTCCACACAGAAAGGCCCCTGTGGAGGCTGCTAAATTGGAATTTAAAAAAAAAAAAAAAAAAACAGAGAACAACTTGGCTCTATTTCTTACAGTATGGTCAGAAAACAGGGAGGTAGTTCCTCCTGTAGTTAAAGGAGCCATAAAAGTTTTCAGCAGTTATAAACCACCTGTCATTGTGGCTAACACTGAAACATTTGTTGGCGTTCAGCTGCAACTGACAAAAAATTAGCCTCACCTGTTAATTTCCTCCTATGACATTTCAAGATGTCTGGATTGTGAAAAGGTCTCTTGTTTCTCATTTTCAAGGCATCATAAGCCATACAAGTTTCGAAGTGTAGCTCTGCAGAGTTTGTAACGTCAAGCAAATGTTGTAGCTTTGGTCTGGTGAGAGCATCCATTAAGATGTCTCAAACCAGCCCTGTGTTGCATAATGCACTCGTTTGCTGTCCACCTACGTGGTTGTGATGCTCCAAATGGGAAAAACACATTTTTATTACTTTAGCTTCAGTTTACAGCAAGCTTAGACAGATGCCTGTCTTGTTCTCAAGGGACAGTAGCCGGTTTTCAAAGCTGAAGCAATTATAGGAGCAACTCACAGTTCATTAAATAAACACTAGGGGCTAGCTTCACCTACCATTGACTCCAATGTTAAAATGTCTTGCAGGCTGGTACAAAAATATTTTGGTCATTGTAGCTACTTTTCACTTCAGAGACAGCTACATGGGAAGTGAATTTTACACCACATGAGGCAAAATTACATAAAGCCACAAATTCACTTTTTTATGAGTGACAGGTGCATTCTTGTCTGTCACATCAAACAGATGTCATCACTGTAACTACTTAACACTTTTGGTGAACTTGAAACTTGAAAGAGCATAATCAGTCTTATTTAAAGATGATATGTCTTATTGTGCTGTAAATTGTACTAATAGACCTCTGCAAATGGCTTGGTGATTGGGTTGATCTGGAAATGTCTGGTAGCAATTGTGGTCTAGCTTTTTCTAGCCAAGCTATTTTTTTCTAGCCTCCCAGACAGATTTAGCTGTTTTATTTGTTTATTTTTTATTTATTTATTTATTTGCTTAATATAACCCTTGTAGAGGAATGTTAGGAATACTAGGCTTTTTCTAGAAGAACGTTTTTTTGTAGTGAACAGTCCCAGTTTCAGCTCTGGCAGCCCTTGTTTCGTAAGTCTTTTCAGTAGTGACATCTAAATCATGGATGAATGAAGGGATATGATCAGAGTGAATGAATTATGACAGCATAGTCAGCATTATAAACATCAGCTAAGCTTAGCACAAATGCTCAGCTTGTGGTAACTAAGGTCAAATGTGTTTCAGGTTTATTTGTTCTGCCAATTTGCTAATCTTTGAAAGATTTGAAACATGGACCTCAAGCATATGGGTGATATCCAAGTGCTAAAATCCCCATGTCCCCATGTCCTACCATTAAATAGTTTTTGTTCATCGACTGCCCCTTGCTCCAAAACAGAGTACATATGTTCCCATTGACCCCTGTGTTCAAATGCCCAACTAGAAAATAAAAATATACATAGTAACAACAGTAACTATGTTTGCCTTCTACAAATGGATTTTATATCCATTGTATGATTTTTTATACCACATCAGGTAAAAATATATGAAGTTGACACCAATGGCTAGGTGTCAACGTTTTAGCTACTTAGTGCTTAGGTTTTTATTCACAGCTCAGAAGTAAGTAAAATGCTGACAGGCCATAGTCATTTTTCTTAAAGAAAATTTGTTTTGTTCTACTTTTGTGATGACTGTATTGATCTAACACAGTATTTTTTCAACCCTGGTCCTCAAAGCACACTGCATGTTTTAGATGTTTCCCTGCTCAAACACACCTGGCTCTAATTATTGGGTCATTGACAGACTTGTGGAGACCTTGAACACAAGCTGATGGCCATCCAGTCAAATGTAACTGAGCAGAGGAACATCTAGCACATGCAGGACAGTGTGCCTTGAGGACCAGAGTTGAAAAACACTGATCTAACAGACCGCCATGATTGTGTTGGTCTAGAAGGGCCAGAAGCATATTTAAGCAGCTGTGCTAACCATCAGCTAAATGCAATGATCATTTATTACGTCACCGCTGGCATGACATCTGAAGTGGTAGGTTCCGCCGTAGATGTCCTATAGCAGTTCCACAGTTAGTCCTCCAGATATGCTTGTCTGAAGGTTAGGGAGTCACAGCAGCATTTCAGTTCCTTTTCAAGAAGAAGTATGCTGGGGCGTGCAGTCAATCATCCCGCAGTTTGTGGGCTGACGGCGGTGGGCTTGCCCCACTGCAACACCTGGATGTGGGGATAGAAAGCCTGGCGACCAGTCGGTCCCAGCAGAGCTCTGGTAGTTTTCCTTTCAGCTGTGGCAGTATTTGTTTCAGATGTTGTTCCATTACATTATTGCATTATTTTTAGCTGACATTTTTATCTAAAAGGACTTACAAATGAGGAATACAGGGTGGAAGCACTTGAAATCAGTTTATTTAGCCACATATCATCAAAACAAAAATTTAATATTATGGTTTAATAAGGCAGGCAAGTTCCAACTAGCTTCTCAGGACTGCTTATGCTACCCTTTTGGTACATGGTGCCATACAGTTTGAGGAGAAAAAGGCTTTAAAATCACAGTGTAGAAAACCAATGGGTGACATCACATGGGGTTTGCCTAGTTCTTTATATAGACTCTGCTGTGTTTAGTTACAATGAGCTGCCATTGAAATCCACTATTGCATCAGTTTTGATGAAACATTCCTGATGATGACATAGTGTCTTCAGGGTACTGTTGGATTTGCTTTACAGACCACAAACCTTTTAAATAAACTAGGAGTTGTAACACAATTATGTGCAGTGTTTAAAAACAGGAAATGTCAAGGAAAGTTTAGTGAAAATTACACTTGAGTTGCATTAACGTGGAGTGTAGTGTCTGTTGATTTGGGATGTAAAAGTCAGGCAAGTTGTGGCTCTGGCTCCAGTGATTCTGACTATTTTATTTCACTTGTCCCTTGTGAGTGTTAAAAACCTCATGGAAGTTCAATGAATCTTTTTACAGGGTACATGAAACCTACTGTGCTGTTATGTTTTATCAGAAGATGGGAGAATCAAAATGATTTACTAGGATGGTGTGGAAATATTTGCACTCCATAGCCTGAAATACATCAGATGGGTGAAAAAAAGAAAAGAAGGGGGTCAAGACTCTCGATGCCGTCTGGTATGAAGCTCAGAAAAGAATGTACCTGAAAAATTAGTCCATCCAACATGATGTGCTTGAGAAAATTTGGTCCAAGAAAGGCCCACCTGTTAGATCCATGAATTATGGAGAAGACAAGTGATGAAGGGGATGTGTGTTCTGACAAACCAGCCAGCTGATTGGCTGACAGCACAGGCTCATATTCGTACACATATGTGGCTTTGCTCATGTCTGGATGCCGAGCAAACAGACGCTCACATGTACGGGACCGTGCAGCTGTCTCACGTCGCTGAGGTGACCTGCAGGCCTGCCGACAGCAGGGAAAACAGAATTTGTCAAATCAGAACCGCCACTGATGAGAAAAAACACAGATCTGTAGCCCACACATCAGACAGCCAATCAGAAGACGGGCCTGCCCTGGGAACAAAGGCAGAAAAAGAGCAGCAGGGCAGTACTCAGCACATGTGTGCTCACACAAAAACCAAAGGATGGAGCGCCCAATGCACACCCACGCCGACTCCGCCGGTCCAGTCAGACGGGGAGTCAGGTTACGTCTGGCTGCCGTGTGTGCACATATGTGTGTGTGTCGGCTTTCACTCTGCTCCGCCCGCTCGCCATGTGTGCATCTGAGTAAGCGTGCCCCCGGCGGGTTAGGTTCCCTTTCTCACTATAAGACGCAGAATGCAACGACAAATAAGACTCTGATTAGTTCCTTCCTTCCTCAACTGCACAAAGCTCAACCTAATCCCTGAGCAAACATACCATCTACAGTGGGGGTGGGGGTGGGGTCCAACCTGTGGAGTGTTTGTCTTCAGGAGAGATGGAAGGCGGAGGAGAGTGCGGGGCAGATCGATGGGAGAAGAAAGGGACCAAGGGGTGGATTGAGAGCCAGGGATCATTGACGTGACGGAAGAAAGAGGTGAAATAGATGAGGTCTGGACAGAAAAGGGGAGAAATCTGAACAAAGGGAGAGCAAAGATAGAAGCGTGGGGATAAAAGATGCAGGAGCTCAGGTGAAATGGCATAACTCCTGCTGACCTCCAGTAAGCCTCAACACCTGACAGGGAAATGAAACAGAACTGCAGCTTAATGAATGCACACTCCTGTTTGCCAGGACTAATAGTCTCTGTTCAAACACCCAGTGGTATGTTGGGTGGGTCTTTATGTTTGTAGAAGTGCTTTAGGTGTCCATGTGTGCCTGTAGGCAAACAAGAGAGAAGCTGGCCTTGTAACGTCAATCTCAGAGCACATTATCCATCCTGGGTTTGCTGGAAATCATCCGACTCAACTCAGTGCTGCTTTACAAAAGAAGGTGAACTCTGCGAGGCTGATCATTTCTGCAGAAAAAACTATTTTCGTGTGTTTTGAAGATGAAAAGACCAGACTTATTTCTATGGTTCAGGTTAAAACCACATTGCCATTTTGTAACTTGAAATAGTTTCTATTTATTCCAAACTGAGACATTACCAGTGAAAACTGATGGTGTCACTGGAAAGAACAGAAAGTTTTCCTGAACTTCATCTGATTGTTTTCCTCATTCAGAAAGGACATGTATCCATAGCGGCCATATCAAAATGTACAAGTCATGGTAGCCAGCCACAGAAAACCACAGAGGAAGAAACAGTTTTCCTCCTTCCATTTCAGTGGTTCAGTTCCTGTCAGTTTGTTTGTGAAGCACCAGTGCACAAAAAGGCTTGTTGAGGTACTTTACATAAACAAACTCAGCAGTTCAACAGTTCGGATTCTTGCTTCCTGATCTATATGAACTGTTGCACCGCATCTTCTGTCGCTTTCAAGGAGCTCAGCTTAATTAGTTTATTTGGGTTTTAGAGTACTTCATACAATACGTGCCACAAATACAACCCCATTTCAAAACTTTGAAATGCCAAACACGGTTCAGTCAAAACAAATTTAAAAGGGAGCCAGTATTATGCCTTTTTTGCTCTTCAAAAGTCGGCGCGATTTTATAAATTGATTAAAAAGCTCCATTTTCAATCATGTCCTTACAGCCTTTTTCATTATAGTTGGTGTTTGTTGGATTCTTTTTAATCAAATTTCAGAAAAAATGAAATTATCTGTAAAGCTGCTACATATAATATTTATACACTTTAAAATATATTTTTTAGAACTCAATGTACAGCCCCAGTAAAACTAAATGCAATGATCTGCAAGTCTCAGGAACAAATATTTTATCCTCAATAGAACATATGAAAAAAAAACAAAAACATATCAGATGTTAAAACTGATACATGCCATCATTTCATGGAAAATCCAATATTTTCCATTATTTTTCTCATTTTGACTTTGAAGGCAACAACTCATTTCAAAAAAGTTGCAACAGAGTGATGTTTATCATTGTGTAGCATCTCCTCTCTCTCTTTTTTTTAACTGTCTGTAAATGTCTCAGAAGTGAGGAGACTTTTTGGAGTTTTAAGAGATGAATGTTGTCCCATTATTGTCTGATGCAGGATTCTATCTGCTCAACAGTCCTGGACCTTTGTTGCTGGATTTTTCATGTTATAATGCTCCAAATGTCTTCTGTTGGTTTCCAATAGAGTCATGACTGTTTCTGAATTGCAGTGTTGTCTGAGAGCCCAAAAGTCACGCGCATCTATCGCACACAGACACTCATCCTGATTCTTTGATGAAAGTATGAACTGTAGATGGTGGGATCTTCAAAGTATTTGCAATTTTATTTTGAAGAACATTTTTTCAGAAATTGTTCTACAATTTTTAGATGTAGTTTTGTCTCAGATTGGCGAACCTCTGCCCATTTTTACATCTGAAAGGCTGTAGTTCTCTGAAATGACGCTGAAATGACATATTCTTATATTTAAACATGAACTTATTATCCTGTAAATATTTTAACCTGTAAAAAGTCAATACTTTAACCTTAATGAACATAAATCACCATAGGAAGCATGAACTTAAATTACTCTCTACATCTAAATGAACTTAAACTGAATTTAGGTTTCTACAAGCGTCATGTTTGGTTCAATTTGGTATCGACTCCTCCTCTAAAGGTAAGGTAGGAGATCTTTTTTCTGAAGCTTTTTTAAATTATATTACCTGAAATCCTCTTGACTTATCAAAAGCAACCACTTAATAAAATGTTCTCATGTCAAAACAAACAAAAAAATACACCAACAGGACAAGAAAAAGCACAAAGTATTTATCATGGGTGACTGAAGCAAAGTCCTTGAACCACTGTCAGTCATCTCATGCTCGTGTATTTTGGGGGTGTAACTTTGAAGGCAAGTCTTTCTTTGTTTTTTAAAAATCTCAATGACTTTTACTGGTCTTTCTAATATCTTCTACCGAAACTTCATTTTGGGTAGGAGTTTATGTGGGGACCAGTTAGTTTTTGAAAGTGGGACGTTTCCCAGTTTCCTTTGATGCTGCTCATCAGTTCAGGTCTTCTTTTGTCTTTTTTATGTTTCTGGCTGTGCACCATTGTAGCATTTGTGCTTTTTTTTATGGATCACTGCTGTTGTAATTTTGCTAAATGTAGTTTATATTTGTTTTTCTGAGATAAGCAAGACCTTCCCTGAAAAGGTCACATCTGCTCCCAAAGCCTTTGTATACGGCTTAGCTTCCTAACATACCCATGCCATGTGCACTGATGCGCCCCTGTACATCACTGATGCAGTCTTTCGAACTGTTATCTTCTTCCTTTTTAAGATGAAAGAGAAAATTTCCTTAGTTTCCATAATAATTTCAAATTTGATGTCAAATTTTCAGACTGTAGATCTGTTTTCCACTTTGTCCCAGTAGAAATTACTGTTTTGTGATTTTGTGACTGATTGATTGTGTTTTTTTCTTCACCTGGCAGAGCTTTAACCGAATCTTTTGATATACTGCAGTGATGAACAGTGAGGTGTTTTTCCTCTTCAGAATCAGCCATGATCAAACTGCCAAATCTTTGTAATTTTACATCTATTATTCTTAAGATATCGATCTATTTGTGCATGCAGTACTACACAGAGCTGTGAACTCCTTCTCACCTTTACTTGAAAGCCTCTCTGCTTCTCTGGGTTCTCTGTTCATACAGTGATGTTACTGAGCTGCTGCTGATTAGCCTCATTAGTAGCAAGACGTTCCACTGGGTTTTTATTTTTTCTTTCAGCATCACTGAATTTTTCCAGTCTTTTCAAACCCCTTTCGCAGCTGCTTCAGTATTTCAAAATCAGCTAAATAGTTTTTGTTTTTTGTTTTTTTTGTTTTTTTTCTTTTGTGCTATTTTCAAGTACAGGTTTATATGTTTGACATGTTTTGTTTACACTTGTTTACACCACGTCTCAACCCGAAGATAGAATGTTGAATATGTATCAAACGATTTGGACAAACAGTTTAATGTCTGAGAGAAACCAACTGGAACACGCCCACAAGTTACAGTTGCCTATTTTAGCTCAGCTGGCTTAGCTTATGTTAAACCAGGATGATAATTAAAACTACTTTACATTAATGTTGAACAAAAATGTCCAAACCTCTTGATTTCAAATGTTGCTGCTTGAAATGATTTGTGTGCCATTGAAGCGGTGTCCGATCATTTGAATGGCTGGTCAACTGGAATTTGTTCGCAATATGTGAGTAAAAGAATATCTGCACAGTTGTCATGGATTTAAACTCTATCAAGAGCAAAAGCTTTTTTTTGCTTTTTTTTTTTTTAAATTTTTATAACTGCATCTGTAATGTTCATTCAAGGAACTGCGCAGCAGATGTAGCCCATCGTCTAAATCTTATTTTAAAGGCATTCTTTTTAAAAATTTAAGGGGAAAGAAAGGCGTGGTGTTCTTTATTTATTCGTTTAATTTTATGAGTTGTAAAATGTTATGAAGCGTTTTCCTACATTTCCCTGCTATTACTCGGAGACAGACACAATACTTAGGGGCATCGTGAGCTCCTGGGCAGCATTTACTTTCTTAATTTCCTGTCTGTGTCTTGCTGTTGCTTATAACCATTAAAAAAAGAATTATGATATTTAGAAGCATCCCTCTGTGCTTGAATGTGTCCTCTGTGGTTTGACATGTTTGTACGGGCACACTCATACATGCTATAAGTGCTTCTGTTTTATGGGCTGTGCGTGTGTGTGTGTAGGACGGCAGTCGTTAGCGGAGGAAATGAATAGTTGCCACCATTGTTCATAGTTCCCTAATGAGGCGACTGGGCACTCGTTTCTCCTTGCACTTTCTTGTTTCATACGTTCTGTGTGGCCAGGTCTCCTTCTCATCTCATGTCCTCAGAACACCCAGGGGCCTCATTAACCTACCGTCATTGTTTATTTGGAGGGAAGAAGAAAAAGGATGAGGAAAGGGATCAAAGAAAGGTCTGTGATCGACTGCTTCCTGTCACACAACCTTCCACGCGGCCAGGTTTTCTCTTGGGCTCTGCCTTTAAAAACACACCGCAGTCTCCGAGTGCGTGTCTGTGGCAGCACGCTCTAGATGACGCTCGCTTGATCAGTGCCAGATTGACTCTCTGTGTCATCTAATCCTTTCTGAGAGTTATTGTTTTGCTATTTTGGGGACACCCGGCACCAGTTCTCACTTTGAAGAAAGATGATGTCATAGCTCAAAGCAGAACCCTTGTAGTAATTAAAAATGAACTGCCAGTGATCACATTACAGGATTATAGTGGAACATAGCTCAGAATCTGACAGAGAGGATGAGAGGAAGGAAGGAAAGAACAACTTTCTTTTTTTTAAAAAGATGGAAGCACACCAAACAGTCACCAGTGTTCGTTCTGTTGATGTGACGCTCCTGACAGGTGCCAGAAACTCTGGTGGCTTAATTTGCATCCCGAAGGATTTGTTGATTTTGCCTTTTAAAACCATTTGATTTTCAAACGTTAGAAACACATTGCTTTAAAGCATGATTTATGCTTCTGCATAGCAGCTGCTCACAACCCCTGCACTGTCTCTGGCGTTCATACTTCTGCGTTATTATTTGCGTTGCTCTGTAATTACATTACCAACCACTAGGCAGCTGTGCAGCTTCTTTTTCTGCAGTGCTGCAGCTCGCTGTGCCGTGTCTGTAGCTCAGACGTAGAAAGGGAGCAAATAAAGTCTATTTTGTGAGTTGGGGCTGATAAATGTTGAGCACCAGTCATTTTTACAGACATTAAAGAAAACTATTGTTCTACCTGAATTGAAAACAACAAACAAGAAGTAAAGGGAAATTTGAAAATGAAGAAGAACAAATCTATAAATCCTGTTTCTTGCTGTCTGCATCACCGTGATGCATTTTTACATTTGGAGAGAGGTGCACTTTAGCCTGTCCCTTAGTGTTCACACCTTCCCCGTGGCTTTGACACAGAAGCATAAATCAGCCTTGAGTCTTAATGAAAAATGTAAACCTTGGCAAATGCTTATGTTTCCACGTAGAAGATAAAAGAAACATCTGATTGTAGCACTTCATAGTGTGACATGTCAGGCCATCTGTCCAACAGTTAACTAATGTTAATGCAACAGGACAATGATCTGAAAGTAGACCAGCAAATCTATATCAGAATGGCTGAAAAATCAAAAGAATCAAGGTTTTGGATCAGAGTAGTCAAAGTCAAGATGTAAACTCAATCGAAGCTCTCAACAGAATGCAGAAAAATCTGAATGTACCAAAGAAACATTTTAAGGATTAATGTGTTAAAAATCCTTCACAACAGTCTGAGATCTTGATGAAGTCATGATACAGGATTAGTCTACCTCAAGTTATTGCAACTAAAAGTGGATCTACAAGCAGTTTATTCATGGAGACACTTAGGATTACCCACATAATTTGTTTTAAAAAGTAATTGGCATGGTGGAAAAGGTGCACAGATGTATTTTTACAATATTTTCACACATACGTACATCAAACACCATACACAAAAAGGTGAGAGAATCAACTTGTGCACGACTGAACATATTAGCAGTGGAATGAAGCTTAATTAACTATTAAAAAGGGATTTACATTAATACATCAGACTGGTTTAATTAATTAATTCAAACCCTTTAATTGATCTTTCAGTATAATGGCAAGGCAAGTTTATTTGTATAGCACATTTCAACAACAAGGTGGCTCAAAGTGCTTTACATCTTAAGAGAGATAAAAGCAATACAACAAAGACAGACAGTAAATGCAAAGGAAAATAAAGAAAATAGGAAATAATACAGTAAAAATTAGATAGAGATAGGACAGAGTTACAGTGCAGTATTAGATTCAATATAAATTATAAATAATATAATCTAAAGTATAAATGAAAATGGCTTAAAGTTAAAAAAATTAAAATGGTTAAGAAAAACCTATCCAGTTCAATTCAATTTATTTATATAGCGCCAATTTACAACAAGTCGTCTGTAGGTGCTTTAGAAACCCAGAGCATGATCCCCTGAGCACATGGTAACACCATCAGTGGCAAGAAAAAACTCCCTTGAGCAGAACCCTGCTCTTAGGAGGACCCTTCTGCCGAAGACCAACAGGGTAAGTGGGAGATGAGGAGAATTAGGACAGTGGAAATGTACAATATACAGCATGTAATAGAAGAATATATGTATTCTCTCAAATGCAGCTTGTTTATTATAATCTAAGCAAGTGGAAACATGTAGATGTTTAACAGGAGAGGCTCTAAGATGGAGCCTTGGGGAACTCTGCATGTAAGTTCAGATATAAACTCACCTTTTGACTCAAAGTAATCCCTGTCCTTTAAGCAAGATTCAAACCGATCCAGCACTGTTCCAGAAAGTGTGACCCAGTTATTCATCCATTGTGACCACCAGTATCAACTGCTGTATTCAGGTCCAATAATGCCAACACTGTGGGGTTTTTTTCAGTCTGTATTTAGTCAGTGTCAATGACTTGTGCAGTCTCAGCACAGTGGTGTGCATTAAAGCCTAACTGGAAGCCGTCAAAGCAGCTGCTCAGTGTTAAAAAGTAGTTTAATTGTTTAAACAGATGTTTCAATAACCTTGCTGATAAACAGAAGATTTGATATGGGTTTGTGTGTTTTGCATTTGATTGATCTTAATGGAAGCTGGAGGTTGAAAGCCTATTTTTAAATGATGATGAGAGAAGTTACAATGATGTTAATGGGGTTTCCCCCAAAAAGTTTATCTTGTAAACTAACATATTAGAGAATGCTAACTTATTCTGGACTAAATTTATATCTATTTGGGGCTGACAAAGTTTAGGTTTAAAGGGGACCTATTATGCAAACATCCCTTTAAATGTCCTTTTGTATTTCCATTTGGGTCTTACCTGCTCCTATAAACATTCCAAGAGTGAAAACAAACTATCCATCCATTTTCTGTGAATCCGTGGAACGATTTTGGTGTCAGCAATCATGAGCCATTTGGATAGCTCCCCCTAGTGTGATGTCAGTTTAAGGAAGACCCATCCTGGCACCACCCCTCAACTATTAACCCCTCCCAGAGCCACTAGATTAGTAGAAGATCCACCATTTTTAGTTTGCAGGTTTTACAAGCACCAATGCCAAGCACCATGACTACAAACAAAGGCACTTAACACATGAAATGTTCTGTTGTTGGCTGCAAATAACAACACAAGTTGTTTAATTTTCTCCGAGTCAAAGAGAACTGAATAACCACTGATCTGAAGCTCAGTGCTGATGCTGTCCTGTAAATAGTTTTCTAATCAGCAATAAATATAACAATTTCTGATGAACCCATATCAATTGCATGTTTAAAATAACATACTGGTTAAAGCCCCGCCCGTTTCAAGGCAACCAGACCCACTTCTGGGTTAAAACCCGCCCACTTCCTGGTTAGGCCCTACGTGCTACTTGTTAGGATACAGATACAGATTATTCATATGGTAAACAGATACAGATAATGCTGTACTCGCTCATCCTAATGATAAGTGTCTTCTACAGGTCGATAATTTGTTTACCTCCTGAGATTACATCACTATTTAAACATGGCTGCACGGAAATACTGCATTACCCAGAGTGCTCAGGTCATGGAATAGGCCGAGGCGGGGTGTGGCCAGCAACAGCTTTTTTGCATTAAAATGAAGTAAAGTAAATTGTTCTGAAAGGGACTGAAACTGGCAAGAATAGAGCTGGCAAGATCTCTTTATGTGAGAGTGATTTTGTGCAAAGAACTTCATGAACATCTTTTGTATAGACCATAGACCCATTTTAACTTTTTGAAAAAATGGTATAATAGGTCCCCTTTAAATGCAACTTCCATGTACAGGAATTTGGGTGCTGTCCTTGAATGATTCTCCTGTCAGCTGCATGATCGTGAGAGAGTATCTCAACTGAGGACCGCACCACCCATGCAGCAAAAATGACATTTCAAGCTCATAAGAAAAGGCTACAACTCCTCTGACATCTGCCCACCCACTCCCTCGCCAAGCTTTAATTACCAACGTCTCATATTTATTTTTCCTTCCTATTATTGTGTGCTCAGTAGTCGATGGTAATAGCCACATCCTTTGCTCCCAGTTTATTTTATAGCCAGAAGAAACGCCTCTTCTCTCTGAATCAGTGAGTTTATTTTTCATTGGAGAACATCCAGCCAAGCCAAGCACACTTGTACTCCATAGAACTGACTTCCAGGATAATGTGTAATATGTATCTTTGTTCATGTGTCTGAAACTTAGCTGCAGCTATTCAAGAGTGCCTTTGACTGTTTGACTTTTGAATGGGTGTCACATCCTTTGGAGGAAAATTTCATTCATTACCCTGAGAGGGCGATGGAAGAAAAAAGGAAGGGATAACATGTAGGATGGAGATTGGGTCTTTGTTAAATATGCTAAGGTGATTCAAATTTTAAACAAGTCAGTCAGTTCCTACATTGTGCTACAGAATCTGAGCTGTGTAGCAAACATGTCTTTCTTTCAAAGAATAAATCAGGCTACCAGAGGAGTTAGGAGTGAGAGGACAAACAACAAAGGCAAAACACAGACAACCAGATGCCTTTCCCTGCAAAAAAGACTGAAAAAGATGGGTCATCTTAAAACACATTTCACAAACCACAGTAGGGTAGACTACAGTGTGTGTGTTGGTGGTGGGGTGGGGGCCCTTCTGAGGTGTAAAAAATGAGGCCCAGAAGTTGGTGCTATGCCCCAAATTATTACAAACTCCTTGTAACACAGTGTTATTCATGTCTCTGCTGACCATTTGTAAGTACAGTGGTGTTGAAATGCAACTCCACTGCCAGACTGAATATCAGGGATACCCCAGCAGGCTCAGAGGTCGACTTGGAAAGCCAGTGTAGTTAATTATAATGATCACCTTCAGGAAGCCGCTGAAAAAGGCTGAAAGAATGTCTCCCAGCGAGCTGTTTTACTGTTGTGTTTGCCAAGAGACTAGACATCAAGTAAATGTATTCAGAGAGTTTTGTTGCGGTGTCAGCTATTGTCTGAAGTCTATATCAAATGCAAAAACCCACAGGACACTCATTATGTGGAATGCTCACAAACTTGGACTTGACAATGTCGTCCAAAGCGACATTACCAGAGGCACGTATCGATTTTCATGAATCCTTCCTCCATTTTTTTCTCTGATAAAAGCCTTGTGTGTGTCTGGGAGCATTTTGTAATGCAGAGTCGACTGCATTTAATAGGCAGATTAGCATTTCAATCGTTGTTCAAACACAAGTACACTCGCATATGTGCACATTTATAACATCATGGCAATGAACTGAAATGTACCAACAACGTGCTTTAGAAAATGGTCAGAGAACATTATCAACATTCTGGAGTGTAGACCTGAATCCGATCCATGACCTGTGGAAGAAACTAATAATTAAAATGATGGCAAGGACACCCAGTGAAAGATCTTGAGGTTACAACAGCAGGTCGACGAAATCTAATATGCCAGTGGAGGCATCCAAAAAACTTGTTAGCGATGCTATTGATTATAGTGTTTAGAAATTTTATAACCAGTTCCTAAGAAAAGAGCAGTTATAAACATCTGTTATGCAGAGTAATATCATAGACTGCATACGAAGAACTGAACAAATCCTTTGTCACCCATATAAGGGCGTCACAGTGGCCAGCACTGTTGCATCACAGCATGAAGGTTCTGGGTTTAACACCTAGGCCTAGGGCCTTTTTGTGTGGAGTTTGCATGTTCTCCCTGTGTCTGTATGTGTGCTCCGGTTTCGCCCTCAGTTCAAAACATGACTCAGAGGTTCATATGTGGTGGCGCGCAGAGTCACAGCAGCTCAGAGCTCTCATTTACAATTTTGTTGTGTGTAGTAATTTATTTAGGCAATGGTTGGTCCAAGCATGCAGGAAAATGATCTTTATTGAAAAGCTGTGGAGCTATTGTGACATTGGAGGAAGGACCTTCCAGTTCAAATTTGGTTTCAGTGGTGACATCAGAAACTACCACTGAGTGTAGCTGATACTTGGCTAGTAGAAGCTGCCTGCTGCATAGCCAAGCTTCAGGCATGGACCTTTCCAGGCCAACCCATAGCCAGTTGTGGTTGCCAGTACAATTAACACAAGACATAAGCACAACAAAAATGTATCCTCTTTTAAAATATGGGTGTCTCTATTCTATCAGGTTTCCATTCATAGCTCAAATAATGCTTAGCGCTAAGGAGCTAAAGTGATGACAGACAGATGTTGGCTGTGCCACCTGCCAGTCAAATTACCAGGCTCCTAATTATGAATAATTTTGTAGCTTTATATATTTTCTTTTGATGTAGTTCCAGGCTGTAAGTTTGTGTATTCACATGCTTGAGAGAGTGTATCTGTTTGTTAGGGGACACCCAATTTGTGTATTTGGAATAAATAAGTTTATTTACTTATTTATTTTTTTCATTCATTCATGAATCATCACTCTCACTATCAGTGATATGTCATTTTAGCTGCTGAGGAGATGATAGCACGTTTAAACTTACCGATGACAAGTTGTAAAATAAACTCATATTTGTGATGTCTTGCACACAATATATTATTCTATCCATCAATACTCCCTCTATTGTTGATCCCCTCTCCCTCTATTTCTCCCTCCACCCACCATTCGTCCTACCATCCATTCATCCATCCCTCCATCCATCCAAATATCCCTCCATCCCTCCTACCATCTATCCCTCCATCCAACATCCATCCTATCATCCATCCATCCTACCATCCAACTGTCTATCCAAATGTCCATGCATCATCCACCCATCAGTCATCCACCTTACATCCCTCCATTCATCCATCCATCCATCCTACCATCCATCCTTTCATTCCTCCACCCATCCATCCATCCCTCCTTCCCTCCCAACTTAACAAAAACCCCAAATGTCTAATTTCAGTGGCTGTATATTCTATAGTTAATTTCTCTTCTGAGATCAGCAACTTTTTTCAAAATTATTTTTAACCTTCAAAAAGAAAAGAAAAACCTGTAGACTAAAAGGTATGTATAGCGTTTATGAAAAATCGAAAAATAACCTTCAGTCCAAACATAAACTGCGTGGTTTAGCTCACATTAACGTTCCTGCCTGTTTGTCTTTAGGGTGATTTGTCACTTGTTAAATCTTAATATAAGCTTACAGATCATGGTCAAACATGCAGAAGAATGCAGCACCATTTGGAAAAGACAAAGAGGCAAATGATTAATCATAAAGGAAAGATGGTGGTCTATAAACAGACAAGTCCTTGACATTTCACCATCTGATTAAGAGGAGTCCTTCCGCCTCACCTATGTGAAGTGGCCTTGTCTCAAGAAATGGCGTATGAATAAAACATTAACATGAATTAACTTTAGCATCATGTCATCATGATGCCTCTGGCGTGTTGATCCAATAAATAGACCCACGATGATTGCATTTGTGTTTAGAAGTTTGAGTTTGGTTTATAAGACAAAAAATGTTTTGTGTTGTGGGACTGTTCATTCATCAATTAATTTAGTTCTGATGTGAAAAAAAAACAACTTTTTTTTTAATTATCTTGTGTGCTTTATTTATGTGACAACTAAGTCAGTGATAGGGCATGTTCTCACAAGAGTGCTCACTCTCTGTTTAACTGCATGTCTGTGCTAAAATGAACATCATGAATAAAAGATATGCTCCCAAAATTTACTTCTTTTATTTAGTGACATTTCCACCATGGAGATGAAATT
>JBAMYA010000017.1:7256010-7267814 GCA_037176975.1 Arrhamphus sclerolepis
CCCTCCTAAGAGACTCTTATGTTCACCCCTTTTTGCTCCTTGGTTGATCCTTTGAAATTGAAGCACTTTTTTGTTCATCCCTACAATTTTGTCATTAAACGGAAAGATTTGATTTAACTTGCATTGTCCTTGCGCTTCTTGAACTGCCTCCCTGTGTGTCTCGCCTCTCGTGCTGTCACAATATATATACATACACACATACACATATATGTATATATATATACTTGCAGTTTGATTGTGCATTCATGTCCTCTGCATTGTTAATGTTTCATGCTTCTGTACTGCATGGGAGTGTAATACCAGAGATCTCCATTTGGGGGCAGAATGCGTAGCCAGAGTTAAAAATAGAACATTGTACAAGAAGTGAGACAGAAGTTATTCTTTTGTTTTTGTTGCGGTCACAGCCAGATAAAACAATGCACATAGATTCACTTTTGGAGTCAGCCCCTAGTGAAAGAAAGCCTGTTCTATTTTGACTGATCCATATCATCAACTTTTTAAAGAGTATGTGCTGCTTCCTTTCAGCCACAGACATGGTATGCCAAGTTGCATTTGCTGCTGTAGGTTGTAAGTAGAGTTGATGTTTTTGGTTTTGTTTTGTTTTTAAACTAATCTTCCCTGTTTGAATGATGGTGTAATGATTGTACTTTTAGTTTGTGCTGCTAGCTGCAACACAAATCCCCCCCCCCCCTTGGGAATAAAGTTAATCTTTATCTAATGGTCAGTTCAGGAATTTTAGTTTGGACTATTGGCCAGGCTCATTCATAACACCTATGTTTTTTGTTGTTTTTTTTTTTTTTAATTAACCAATGTTTTTTCAGAGCTGACCAGGGTCCAGTATCATGAAGCTAGACTTTGCTTTAGCAAGGTAACTTGAGGATTAATCCTGGGTTTTCTGTATCACAAAACTGGATAATTCCTTATTGAGGTACATCACCGGGGTGGCATACGCTGAATGGCTAACCTGCTCTGTAGCAGGGAGACTCACAGAATTGAATCCAATCCTATATGAAGCCCAACCCACTGGTCAATCAGCTTTTCAGGGAAAATGACGTGCGCTCCCAGACATCATTATACAGCACACAGTCATCTTACAGACGTTGGCCAGATGTGAAACGTTCTATCAGCAAGATGTCACATGGAGAACGTTTGCTCATCGGCAAAATATTGCCCAGATGTCGGCCCACAGTTGAAGAATACAATATGATGACATTTGAATGGTGACCCACTATGAAGCAGCTGTAGCTTATGACACTGAGAAGCAGTCTGCAAATCAGGAGGTAGCAGCTTCAGTTCCAAGCCTTACAGGTATAGTTTTGCTTTTGTAAAATTTTATAGTTTAACCTCACAAGTATCAGCCCACTACTTTCTTCCACAGCTCAATATTTGAATGGATTTTATTCATTTCATTTTATTCATTGTGAACTTCCCATTGGAATGAATAAAATATCCAGGCCTATCTATCTTTAGGCCACTAGCTTGGAATATGGATATGACTTAATAGTGGTCAAGGCATCAAGCTTTATTCCAGCCTGACGTTATATTCAAAGGACCAACTTACCGGTCGCAATGGTGTTTTTATATTTATTTTTAACCTGCTCCCATGTCCTTGACACCCCTGAGGGATTGCATCTGGGGAAGATGACTTAATGACTAATTGTCATACATTCTAATCATTAGCACAACACATTGATTTCATGGGATTCATGGCTGTGATCAGCATCAGATGTATGTGTAACTTAAACATTTACGCTGCCCGTTATGCATTGCCAGGCATCTTGCCTCCTTCTGGCAGCGGCAACAATGTTAGATTTCTCGCACAGGTTGTCTTTTTCTTCTTTGTATTTTATCGATATGAGTCGTGAAGTACAGCGCTCTCTCTTTCCCTCCTCTGACGTCATGGCGCATTAGTTCACGGGTCTTGATAAGATAACCCTGGGTTAAATTACCAAGTTGATAAACAGCATCATAATACCGATTACCCTTATTGGGTTTTGTTAGGGTAAGTTGTACTGGATAGGTCTGAGTAACCCAGGAAAAGTTAACCTCGCTTTGTGATACAGACCTCAGATCAAAACCACTTTTCAGAAACTTAGTTTTTCTTGTATGGAATCAAAACTCAAAAAAGCTCAAAACAGTTATTTTGGAGTTGGGAAGTTAGGTCATCGCTATACTTTTCTCAAAATAGCTGTGAAAAGCTTTGTAACTAACCAATGATCATTTAGATATTTCATTTTGAAAGCAAAGGTCAAAGAATCAACAAAATCTGATGGACTATCCCCTTGGGTTCCATGAATGTATATATACTAAACTTCAAGGCAATGGCTGCAAACCTGTTAAGATATTTCATTCTGCAGCAGTTGACCATTGCCATCTCTGGAGGAAAATACAGCTGTATTTTAGATGCAGTTTGTCCACACCATTTCTTGTTTCCCTGCAGCTTATTCTCCAGAGTACACTTAGGAAACAGAGAAAGTGGAGCTTGAAGTGTGACCCTTCTGTGGTGAGAAATGAATCCTTCGTTGCTGCGTCAACCAGCCTGGACAGAGCAAATATATGATTTGAGGGTATATCAGAGTGTGAGCCCAAACAAGCTATTACCAAGGGAGGGGAGCTATGCTGCAAACAAGATAGATGAAGGAGAATACCAACCATCTTGTTAATGCAAAAGACAAGAAAAAGAACACCCCTTTTGTTTTTTAGGGAAAATTTGAGGGAACACAACCAATTTACTCTCCCACCCTTCTCTTTGTTCCACCCGAAAACAGTAACCACAGCTTACTGGAGGCTGTTTAGTGCACACATTCATCAAACTCAGACTTTTGCAATAATTCTACTACATATAAGCACTGTTTGTCAAATGTTTCACACCAACTCTTTATGCTATATACAAATTTCTCAATCGACTGAAGGATTCTGACATTTCTCAGCTGAATGCGCTACAGCTGGCATACAGGACACATGCCAAAATAAATAATAAATAAGCACGCCCCTCTAACTGTGTTTGCCACATTCATCATCATCTGTTTTACCTTGAAGCAAGGGCTTTGTGTAGTATGCACAATATGTGCAGATGCAAAAGCCCCCGACCCAAGCTCCGTTTTCAACAAACAAAACCCCATGTTCACTTTCCCACCACAGAATGCAGCAGACCACAGCGACACTAAACCTAGCCGACTTTAAGAACAAATGGCATGAAGAGAGCTCAAATTCGTAGCCAAGGTCCTTTCTGCCCCTGTGGCTGCCTGCTGATGGCGGATGATAAATGGCTGAACACGGCTGAACCCTCATTTGGCTCCAGCAGCATCAGGTGATAAAAGTGGAGCCCTTGTCAGGGATGGAGTGTGCTCTGCTCTGCAAGGACAAGGCCTTACACCCACAGAGACACTAGAGGAGAATGGACTTAATATTCGCCACAGGTAGGCTGGCAATACATTTGGAGAGCAACAGTGGAAACAGAAGGGATGTGCCAAGAAGCAGCTTTGTGAAAGGATTTAAGAGGAAGTCAAGTCGTACATGAGGGAGGAACTGCAGCAGTTTCTTAATGCAGAGCTCATCAGGAACATAAGTGTAAAACCTGCTTATACAGGACTCACGTTAGCCTGAAAGGATAAAGACATTTGGCAGCCAAAGGACATTTCTGGACAATGAATGATTTATATTCTTAGCACTCTTTATCTGCATGATCACTTGTCAAACAGATAATCAGGGTGATCTGAATCTACTGTGACAAAATAAAAAAAAGATATTTTTTCTTAATTAATGGATGCAAGAAAACAAAGTAAAAGCTGCAGCTAAATATATACGATCAGCATGTAGTCATAACATCTCAACTACTGGATTTTAACAACTTCAAAGTAGTTGTTGCTCTATCTTGGCTGTGGATCACTAGCTCGATGGGAATTTGGCCAACTGGTTGACGTGTGCTTTATGGACTTGTTATTCAGGGGAGGGGACAGGGCTGCCCTTTGACACTGATTCTGTTCATAAAGGTTTTGGACTGATTTTCTAGTCACAACCATATGGCGCATGGGGTTCAGCTTGCTGAGAGAAAAAAATAAACAATCACTTTAATCATAACTAGACAGTGATACAGATAGTTATGGTTCAAGACAAGATGTCTCTCAGGTCATATCACATGTCAATCAGATATTACTGTCCTTCCATTTTTTTCCAACACCTTTTGTTATGTTTCTGCTCATGCTTTAATCCATGTTGCTGCTTTGTTTCTTTGGTCATTACCGTCATCTGCAAGTTGCTTTACTGATTGATCATCTGGGGCAGACCCAGGATATGCTGGAGACATTATCTTTCTCACCTGGCTTGGAAATGTCTTTATATTTTTGGTATAGAGGAGGTGGCTGAGAAGATAGAGGTATAGGCCTCTTTGCTTAGGCTGCTGCCCTTGTGACAGAAACTTGAATATGGATGGATTGATGGATGGACAATGCCTGATCACTATAATCTTATGCAGCATGTTTGGATTCGTGCAGTCATCCAGAGTCTATTTAAAACGGCCCTCCAAGCTTCTTAATATAACCTGCTACCTTTTGGTATAATTGACTTGGTATAATATATTAGAAAAAAAAAAATGAAGATGAAAAAAGACTAGCATGTGCTTTCTATTTCAATATAACACACTGTTCCATCACCTCTGTCTCCTAAACTCCAGAATTAATGAAGCTGTGTTTGCACGCAGACCGGCACCACATTCAGGCAGTTCCACTTCTTCTACTTTCTGAAGTTTCAAAGGGATTATTTAGATGTCAGGAGCTTATCTATTTCTGTCCATGTCCCTTTACAGAAAAGCATTTTCTTCTTTTGTGGAGGTGAGGGAACATTAAAATGTAAACTGAAAGGTTTAAGTTCATGAAGAGAACTTGGCAGTCTTCAGAAAGCGCAACAACAGAAGACAATACTTCCCGTATTGACTGTTTATTTGATGAAGCTAAATGAATTTAGAGTTATTAACTGAATTATAATTTATACTCCTTATGAATATAGTTACAGCCAACTACCAGCCCCCAAGTAACTATGGAATATTTCCATAAAATATGGACAAATTACTGCACTATTTATAAAAGTTTAGTTTATCCTGTACAATGTGCTTGAGCCGCTTGGTCTCTTATTAGATGTCAAATCTACTGATAGAACCAAACTGTTTTCTTATGTTCTATGCTGTACATATTTTTAGTTCTGCTGTAAATGTCTAAACATGGGGGTCAGTGGAGATTGACCCCTGGTGGTCATTTGATTAACTGCATGTTATAGTGCTCTCATGGTGGCATCAGTTTAACAAGCCCACTGTAACCCCTTCAGTATAAAACATTATTGAACGTGTCAGTTTACTTACAGCACACAGAGTTAGCAGAAAGTCCAACATGAGAATTTTGGAGAGAATTTGGTGAATCCTCAAAATAACACCAGGAGCGCGCTCTGACCTGTACATTAGTATATTAACCTGTGGAGGCTGTGTGAGCAATTCAGAGGGCTTCAGATGAGATTTGAATCATGTATGAGGAGATGATCGGTTAACCTTTTAAACCTTAGCCATATTCTCAGGGGGGGAAAAAAACGCATAAAAAGTGACACCCAAAGTAAATGAAGAATTGCTCCACAGTAAAATGGAATAAAGCAAAGGAGAAATGTATCCTCACAAAAATGTATCCCCGCATATTTATTTCCCCCCTATTTGAGAAAACACCTTGCTTCAATGATTCAATGCAGACAGATTACACTGATCAACTTCAGCTATTCAATCTTAGCAAAAGGTGAAGTCTCCACAAAGGTTTTAGTAAAGATACCACCAGGCAGACACCCAGTTGGAAATGGGTTACTAAAAGTGTCTGGAAATGTGTGGCCATTACAGCAGTCCATTGCCATCTACTGGAGCATTTGGGTATTTACCATGTGGTTTATCAGCTTCTAAGAGAATAACTAAATATAATGTTATTATTATGATTACACTGTTAAGTTTTTCAGGCCAAGTGGGCTTAAAGGGTCAAGTATTCAAACAGCACATTTTATTTGATTCCACTCATCCTTTTTAAATGTACAGTTCTAGAAAGAACAAAACTTAGCACTTTTCAGCGCGCAGACTTCCATGTGATTGATCCCTACACATACAACCTTTGGGTAAACTTGTAATCTTCAGTCAAGCAGACGCCACTTTCAAGCACTCTGCTTTTGAAATGTCGGACATGAAAATGTGCTAAAGACAGAGCAAAACCACTTCAAAACCAGACCATGGCCGTTCCACTCTCTATGGAACTTTAGATGGGAGAAATTGACGATTCAGTGAATTAATTAGTGTTCTAGTGCTCCCGGATACAAAAGGCCAGATCCCAAACTCTCCTGATCCTCCCCATCACCTAGTTCCTGTCAAACTTACATCAATAACGAACATAAACTTACAAGGAACTATAAAAAAATTTAAAGGATTTATTTATTTATTTTTGCCTTTACAGTAAAATCTGTTGTGAAATCAGATGAAGTACTTTTGAAATGTGGGACTTGAGAACACACCAAGGACAGATAAAAACCACTTCAAAACCAGACCACAGCCGTTCCACAGTCTATGGGATTTGAGACAGGAGAAATTGATGAGCATCAACCAACCTTATTTAGAATAGGTTATGTATAAATTATGAAAAATTGTGTTTAATGAAAATGTTTGTTCAACTATAGTATAATTAGTTTAGCAAAAACCCACCACTCTATTTAAATTGAAAAAGATTTGTCTTTTTGTCCAACATGAAAAGATGAGAACACAGCAAAAACGTTTCAGACATCCTCAACAAAGATGATAAAACTGTTGCTGTGATTTGAGACATGAGGACAATGAGCACCATCAAGGTGGTGGGCAAGACTGGGAATGTCAAGGTGGGCACAAAGAGGGACATAAAAGAGACACAGCTCAAGCTTCTCAAAGATTCCACTGATTCTTGATTCTGCCTCTTGAATTTCAGTCCACCTCTGCTCACCCCAGATTTCATCCAGCTGTTCAGCCAAAACAGAGCATCGTCCTAACCTTTCATTTCCAGTTTTACTCCAGCCTCCACTTTACCACTCATCTTCAATTTCCCAGGCACTGCACAGGGCTCCACCTGTCTAGCCTCTCCACCAGTATCTAACTCCAGTTACACACTATATTCCAGCCATTCTCACAATTTTTGACTGCCCGGCTCTGTCTTCATATCAGTTTCAGCAGAAGCTTGTTTTGATGGATTTGAATCAGCAGTAGAAGCCATTCATCCATTTTATATACCTGCTTCATCCTGTTCAGGGTTACTGGGCTGCCAGAGTCTTTCCCAGCATTCATCAAACAAAGGGCGGGGTACACCTGGACAGGTCGACAGTCCATCACAAGGCAGCACAGAGACAAATGAGACCAACAACCATGCATGTTAACACTTACACCTGAGGTCAGTTTAGAATCACTAATCAACCCAACACGTGTGTTTTAGAGTGTATGAGAAAACCAGAGTACCCACAAAGGAACAGGATAAAACTCAGACTTCAAACAGCCAAAGAAAACATACATAAAATGTGTGACAGGCCCAGAATACCTGCACTTCTACCTGTCCATGTTTGCAAACACGGATATAGTAAGTTACATAGAAGTGTACTGCAGAAGATAAATATTTTACTTTCTGAAATCTATCCATGTAGGGCCTAAGATGTAGTATATGTATTATCAATTATAAAATAATAATAATATGTCATCTGGAATAACGCCTCTTTAGTGGAGTTGCAGTAACTCTGGTCTACTGAAAAAATTGAATAGTAGATCATCAGTAATGTGACATTAATGTTAAATAAAATGTATGAGCTTGAAGAGCTGACAAAGACATGTCAGGGATATTTATTTCATCAACATGTTGCTGCAAGGGTTCGTTTCAGAAAGCATGTTGAACCTGAACCTGAACTTAAGATGGTTCATTGGCCACAAACACAGTATTTCTGGTAGTCCATATGATTGAGAAGTTGGTAAAATTAATTAAATAAAATAACTGTTTAAGGGCATACTGTTTCCACCACACAGTGTTTTATGTTTCTGCTGAGAGGAGGAACACTTTAGCTTACTTGCTGTTGCAGTGGCACTCCATAAATGATGTAAGTATAGCACAGTAGCGCAGTGAAGAGAACCAAATCTAAACCCCCGATTCAGGCTTTGTCCACTCTGGATTAAATTTTTTAACTAACGATGATTTCTCAACACAGGTCTCAGAAATTTAATGTTGTCTGTACAGCTGTTGAACCATAAAAGCACATATAGACTGCAAGCAGAGCAGTAATAATAATGGAGGAGGGACTGCAGTGCTCTTTAACAGCAAATGCTGAATGTGTTACTGTGGACTGTTTATTCAACTGAAACACTGAAGTTATGTGGTGTTTGTCTGTGAAGAAAATAAAGCGATCGCCTGTTGCTAAGCTACAAACACCACTATGTATTCATGGCAATCTCCGGAGCCATACCTTAGTCTTCAGTACAATTTGTTTGTTTGATTAATTTATACCATCAAATATAAACATAATTTCTTATTTGGAGATTAATATATTATTATTAATCATTATTTCCCCTGCACTAAACAGCTTGAGCTTCCCATAATGCATATTAATCAGTGAGATGCTATATTTAACCTCTAATGTTGCTTAGCATGCCATATGTCCTCCACTAGATTGATGGACTGCCGCAGTTGGTTATTTTTTTCAACAGAATGACATTTCTTAATTTGTAAAACAATATAATAAACTGTAAATTTTTGTGCACTTAGTATAATTGGCTAATTGTGGGTTAAATTGTCTGTTTAATTGTAAAATTATCTTTGGTATTTTTGTAATGTTTTGTCAAGTAAACCTGGTAAATAACTGCTCTCCCAGGGAAAATATGAATAAAAGCAAGCTGAATAATGTCAATCACGTGCAGCAACTTAAAAATGGATCTTTTAATTATTTCATTTTCATTGTGCCATTCTGATTTGTACCATAACGAATTGCATAAACCAGTTGGAGGATGAGCAGCTGTTGTGTGTCCCTGAGGGTACTGGCACATTAATAATGCATCGTGTTTATTGTGAGTGAGCAACAACAGCAGCAGCAGCACTTCAGTGGCAAATCTGCAGCAACATGAAACACGTGTGAGAGACCACACTGCTTCCTTAGGTCCTCTACTAATTTGTAAAACTTTGTAATCATGGTGGGGTGCTGCAGAGGACAAAGAAGTCGTCACAATTGTTCCAGCCGCCTTTTCCCTCCCACCGCTTTCTATCGCTGCTGCTGCCACCACTCTGGCAGGAAGTGTGTTTCAAACCTGTCCGTCATAGGTGATTGGCAGGTGTGAAGATGCGCGTGTGAGAAAGAGAAAGAGAGAGAGACAGGTAGCTGTGAGCAGAATGATTGGCAGGTTGGTGTCTCTAAGGAGCACCACTGAGTTGTCACTCTCGTTGAACGTTGAATGTCTATAGCTGAGTATCTGCTGTCATGTTCTCTTCTTCAGTGTGGCCGTCCTACAGTATATAAGTACTGAATAAATATGTTTCTTTAATTATCATTTCATGTCTTTTACTTTAAAAGGGGGGTGAGTGAAATATGGATGACATTTTTTTTTAGAGCAAACTTCAATAGAACACTGTGAGCTCGCTCCTCCCTTTCAATTCAATTCTAAAACACTTTATTGATCCCCAAAGGGAAATTTCTTTCCCCAGTGCTCCCTCACACAAATGAACGAATCACCAACCCTCCTGAGCCTCCCCATCGCCCACTTCCTGTCAAACTTACAACATAACTGATAAATAAATAAATAAATAAAATAAACGTAAGTAATACATAAAATGTACAACATTAATAGCAAACATTAAATATAAAATAAACAAGGGAAAATTTTAAAACAATATTGTTTTATTTTACCTTTATTGTAAAAATTTATAGTGAAATTGAAAAAAAAAATAGGAGGGATGATAAAGAGCATTATTCCTGACATCACAGGTGATTTTATAGAACTAAGCCTACATGTTTGGCGTGAATGAAGTTGTGCTTAAACCACACAGCTACCAGGGGGGAAGTTTGTAAACTTGAGAGTGTCTCAGCGTTTTAGTACATAAGTATATTTTTTGGTTTTGGAGATGATGATTGTTTTCTGTCGGCTGGACACTTATAAATAACCAGATATTGTAGAGAAATCTTCCAGAAGATGGTGCTTCTTCTTCCTTGAACCAATAGCGCTGGTGTAGACCTGGATTCCTTGGAGTCTACACTAATTTATTGCTTTGTACTTTGGGAAGAGCAGGAGAACAGAGGAACATACCAAGGAGCATTGCAGACTACAGGAACCATCTCTGCTTCAGTCTGAAATAACAGACTATTTTCCAAAAGCTTATAACTCGAATCCTCCATCAAAGGCACCAAACCTCACAAGTATTACACAAAAACAGCTGCTGAAAGAATAAGACACATTCACTTTACCAGTGACGCACTTATAGACAGGATCAATTAGAATTTCAAGAACAAAGAAAAAGAGAAAAAAGTCCAGTTGCCTTGATTCCAACTATTGACAGTAATAAATATTGTTTGGTGTGGGTTGCAGAGTAGTTTGAACATTAATTGTTCTTTCAGATGTCAGTGTTGTTTTTGTTTGTTTGGTTTTTAGGTTAGAATGTGTATTCCCCCATACATTTATGAATCCCTTCTCCAATAAAAAGAAACTGCTTCTTACTGACTGATCAGATGTAACATGGTCTCTGAAGTGAACGGAAATCACTCATCTTGTATCAACGCAATGCTCTTCTTGGGAAAACCTACATCCTGGCATTCATGTGAAAGTTATTCGGGCGACTTTACTCATTCCTGTAAAGCCACCACCTTCCCCAGCAGGGTCAGCAGTGGGTCCTCTCAGCAATTCTTTTAAAGAAGTGCTCAAAGAACACAACGGAGTCCAAACTTCCCAGATAGCTATGATGGAACCTGATGGCATCTGTGGGAAGTAATCCCAGTCCCGCAGAGACCGAACAGTTTTATCTGCCATCAGCTCAACAGCACACCATCTGTCTTCAAACATGTGTATGCACAGGTCAGCAGAGGTGATTTCCCATCTGTAATTTTGTTATAAATCCCACCTTCGGCACAGGACGTGACACAGCATATGCAGCAGTTATAGATGAGGCTCCTGGTCTCAAAAAACCCAAAAAAACACTGCAGGACAGTCCTCTATATTATAAAAGCTAAGGCGTAAAACCCTTGTCTCTGGTGGTAATAAATAAAAATGCTCAGAACAACCTGCAAAAGACCCGGAAATTGCCCGAGCTGGTTTCAATGGTCACCTTTAAGGTGGACAGCTCTGGGTACCTTGTTGGTGGCATGATGTGTACGCAGATGCTTTGTTTGATTATTTTATGCACTGGTTTCACCTTGTCATGTTATGTTATGTTATATATATATTTTTAACATTATTTTATGTTTTTAATACTTAGTGTGAATGTTTTCATGTATGTTTGCCCCAGAAACAATGTTTAAACTGCTGCCTCTTGGCCAGGATGCTCTTGTAAGAGAGATTTCAAATTTCAGTGTGCCTTTCCTGGTTAAATAGATGTTTAATTGATTGATTGAAAAGGGAAATTCAACTGTACAGTTTAGCTTTGGATCGGTGTTTCTAAGTGCAAGCACGTCTTAATAGTAAGCTGTCTAAAATGTGTATAAACCATTTAAAAGCGCAACAATAGAAAAAAAGTGATGGTTCAATATCACTGCTTTAAGTAACTGCTGGTCTGTTTTAGGTTAAAACGAATTAAATGGGGGTGTAACATGAA
>JBAMYA010000017.1:7269783-7281377 GCA_037176975.1 Arrhamphus sclerolepis
CAGGAAAGATGAAAGTTTGGCTCCATTTTCTAAACAGTTTCTAACAAAACAACTTCCCAGATTCAATGAGTCATTCTCTGCATGAACCACCCAAAACAGAAAAAAGAAAAGAAATCGGAGTGAGAATAAATGTCAGCAGTACAGTGACGCAAATATGAAGGGTGTCAGTGTGGACCATCGGCCAAGCTTATCCAGTCTAGTTGTATTCTAACAGATGTGTGTTTAAAAAGGTAAAGAATTCTTTAGAAAAACATGAAGGATTTTTCTTTCCTGCCACAACTTTCCAACTCTGTTTTATGTTGACTTCCACCTGTTAGTTGTTTTTTGGTTGAAATTTCACCTTCCACACATGAATGAATGAAACAGCGCTCTTAAAATGTCTCATTAGATGTTTTTTTTCTTTAAAAAAACTGAGTCAAGTGCCTTTGTATAACCACAAAAACACCCAAGAACAAGTAGTGCCACAGCATGAGCCGTCAAACTCACAGTCATCATCAGGTCGAGAGCACATTTTGTCACTTGCGTTGCCTCCGTGCTTTGGTGTCACAGTTGCACATCCCACACTGCAGACAGCTTGTCACGACCTTATCATCTCTCCACACACTTTCACAAATTATAATTGTTTTCAACAGACCAGTGCTGAGAATGACTGTATTGATTTGACCTATCACTGTTAACACCCTCTTTTTGGGACTGTCAGCTGTGACTTTGGAGAGTTATAGCAAAATACATTTTAGAAGAAAGAAGTTATAAATATAACAAATCCCCACAGGCTGCTGTTTTAGTGTGTGGGGGTTTTTCTTATGGAAGCAATATTACTCTAAGGAGGATTAATGCTTCCAGTTGCCATCTGGAAGGATTCATTTCAAGAGTTTTAGAAAACAGAATATCTAAGATCATTCAGTTTAAGGTTTTGCATTGCCATCTTTCTCTAATCCATGTTGGGGAGGATGTCAAGTCTCTTACAATACAGCGATGACGAGACTGTGGGATATTCTGGGTGAAAGAGCACTTGGCCAAGCAAGAGAGTTGGAAAGTTCCATTTTACACTTTTGAATCTGATCTGGGGCCTGAATTCATCACAATTGGCCTGTTTTTACCAAATCAAAGACATCAGAGGAAAAAACAAAAAAAAAAGATAAAAATCGTGAAGCTGGATCCATTTAAAGCGTCATCCTCACAGACTCACAATGTTTGACATGACAGTGGAAAAAGCCTCAGTTGCATTTGCATTAATTCAAGGACAGCAGAAAAAATCTTTCAGGTCCATGCCAGGGTCCCGGAGGGCCTCAATCCCCATGCAGGCAATCTGCACAATTACCAAAATAGAAACATCAATGACATTTTCCACACCTCTAAACCTGGGAGAGACTCCAAGTGCAGACCTCAGGTCTCATCAGAGCGTGGTTGCCTGGTTACCTGGTGTTAAGCGAGGATAGAAAGGTCATCCATGGGTCTTGCCAAGTATTTTATCAAATCACACAGCTGTGTGGCTGCTGAGGACTGATGTCAGTGTGTGTTTGTTGTATGTGTGCTGGGTGTCTGCGCCGCTTGCCCGACTACCCATGCATTTAATGCTGTTTCTAAACTCCATGGTGACAGGGATATTCTTATTGTTCTCAAATAATATACTTCACTCATGACTGAACATGTTTTGGAGTGACTGTAGCTTATTCTACAAAAATAAAGGGGCTGAAAAAAAGTGAAACTATTCGAGTGTAGCCTCATGCAGTGTGATTTGATGAAACTATAAATTCTGTTAAGTTTCGTGACTCTTACAAGAGTCACTACAAAAAACTACATAAAAGCAGTTTGGAGAGTGGAAGACCAAAGAGACTGATAAGTCTGGTTAACATATGACCACAGCAATGGAATGAATTAAACAAAGTTAATCTGTCCCAAATACTAATGAAATATTAGGCTCAAACATGGCCTACATCTGCAGTTCTAGGCCTAAATGTGTCCACATATCCACCAATTTGTCACTTTCCTTAAACTTCTGGCCAACGCAGTGGCCATATACCATGTCTAAAACTATCTTCATGAATTTGGGCCACATTTGGCTCATAAAACTCATGCCATGACCCATATTTTTCCCATTTATTCATTCATTATCTATACCCGTTATTGCCTTTCGCCCAAAGTGAGATGGGATAGGCTCCAGCAGACCCCTGTGACCCTGTACTGGAAATAGTGGATATAGATAATGGATGGATGGATATTTTTCTCAGTTCATGAAAAATAAACTTCTTAACTGAAAGATGAGCACCAAACACAACTCAGATTGGGTATAAATGTGTGTGCTGTCTGAGATAACCTTCAAATTAGCAGGAAAAGTGAAGTGGATTTGGTAGACAAACATGAGGCCTCTTGTAAATGATGATCAGCGTCACAAGAGTCAATTGTCACAGCTGGGGTTGTGGCAGATAGTGAGTCATGTGACCATGGATCATCAAAGTGGAATGTGTCAATCAATACAGCTTTAGAGAGAAAATACTCAAAACAATCACATATGGCACTTCAATTCCGTCCAATTCAGTTTGATTGCACAGCATTTCATGACACAGTCCTGTTAAGGCACTTTTCACAGAAAGCATTCTAAATTTAAAAAATTAAGTCCAAATTGAACTCCACTTTAGTGTCATTCTCTGTAATCAATAGTTAATCCAACTCATTGTTACTAATAATCCATTTCATTCCACTCAATAATCCAATCCACTCTGACACAAGGTCAAACTGATATTCACTGGTGGAAAAGGTATAAAGACTTGTAGCTTAAACAAATATGGGAGTATTGCAAGTGAGATGTTTTTGAAGCAGCTTACATCAAAACAACACCTCTCACATGTCATACCTGGAGGGCCTGGAATTACACCACGTAAGTAAGTTGTCCAGCCTGGATCACAACACACACCAGCTGTTGGTACTGGATAGCTCACTTGGTTGAGCAGGCAGCCCATATATGGAGGCTATGATCCTCGTGCAAGCAGCCCTGAATCAAGTCCTGACTGATTTTGTAAAGGGAAATTTGGGAGTGTTTGGGCTGGGGGTGGGGGGGATTCCAGTCTGAGGAACAAGAGGAGAAAATCTTGGATTGGTTTTCAATATTTGGCCGAAAAATTCAATTTGTTGGACCACACCCCCAAACTATAGAGTCCCCAACACAAAAAACAGAGGTTGGCAGGTTGCAGTCTTTTTCCAATCACTATGGCGTGTATTGTTCAAAATACCACAAGAATATGGAATAAAATTCAAGCATGTCCTCTGGTCATAGCTACTGGTATAAAACTTTCCTTGACTCCATACCAGCTGATCCCTAGAAGACACAATCAGTTGAAACATTCATTTATATTCAAAGAATATAAAGACCATAAAGTAGCTCTGTCTGGTTAAATATATCTGTTTTTTAAAGCAGAACTGATGAAAATTGGTATTAATTCAGTATCCACTGGGGGCTAACTGTTAAAATGTCTAACTTTACATCAAAAATACACTTTTATGGGCCTGGTACAAAATACTGTTTTCGTCTCTATGGCTAAAATTTACCATAGCTGGCATCATTTCATTATTATATGGTTGAAAAGTAAAAAGTGAAAAGCAGTCATTTGAAATGTTGAAAATATGTTTACCACGACAGAACAGCTGTACAAAGATGGGTTTTAAATGTATTCTTTTGATCCAAATAAGGATTGAGTTGGTCAAAATTACTTAAAAAAGAAAAAAATAACATCCATGGACATCTGATGTTTGGTGGGAACTGTCTTTGCTGTTTGAAATTGTGAATGCTGAAGGGATTGTCTTGAAAGAGAATAAAATGTACACCTTAAACCTTCAGTAGCTGGAGATATATGCTTCATAATTTCATGAGCAGGGTAAAGTCATTAGAGAGATGATATGACTTAGAAGTCAGCCTGGTGGTTGGTGCAGTCTTCTGTTTCTGTTTTCTGTTTTTCTATTACCCTCTGCCTTTGTTCTGTTCACCCGTCTGTCCGACAGTTTTGGTAATGAATACGTTTAGAGAATCCCCTCTTTGTGGAACATGATAGATGAGGACTTTAAAATAAGCTCTTACACTCGCAGCTAATGCTCTCCCCTTGACCCGCTCTCACACTGCAGTTAATGTCTATATTTTACACTTTAATGGGATTTGAAAGATCTCATTTTAACACCTGACATGTAAATGCACATCATAACAAAGGAGAGGCTCCCAGTGCATTTTCATAAACATCGTCTTTCCCCCTGGAGAGAGCCGAGTCTGCTGGGATCAACAAGTAATCAGCCAGCTCTGAGAACTGCTTACTTAGCCGATCACTGTTACTGAACTGTGCTGCTGTTAATACAGCTGGAAGGGATTTGTGGAAGTGCTTCGGCGGGGCTCTTGCCCCATTCCTTCTGCTCCTCCTGTGACATTTAGTCAGTCAGGGGAGACATTAGTGGGAGGAAATATATAGTCCAAACTCCCATCAGTCTTTGGAGAGTCATGAGTGTAATGTTGCTTCGGAAGAATACATCAATCCGCCCAACCACAAGCTGTAAAAGTTTGCTGAACTGATGTCAAGAGGTTCCTGTGATATTGGCCCAAATGGATCCAGTGAAAATCTGTGATCCAAAATTAACATTACAGTCTTTCCATTGGAAAATGGAGGCAAGAGAGTGAGCATGGATACTGAAAATTCACTTCAGACCCCCGAGGGTCATGTCTGGTATAGCTTACAAGGAACTGCTTTAAACCTTTGTGTCAAAATACATGTGCCTTGCTGCTCTTTTTCTTCAGAGCATCCACAAAGGTTTTTAGACTCACAATTATGTGTTTTTCCTGTCCTCTGAGTCAAAAGACATAGTGATCAAAAGGAGGCTGGCGCCAACGCACCACAAGCTACATTAAATCTATCTCCAGTTATCTGTCATGTTTTGCGGAGCACAGCTTTTTATTAAGCCTCCGTGCTGCTGCATGACAGAGGGAAGAAAGCCTGTTTTTCTACAGCTTCCAGTCTCTTCGGAGACTCGCAGAGAGGGTGATTGCAATTTGCTTCCTCCTCAGTTGCTAAAATGGATGTACAACACGTTTGGTTCCATTAAATTTTTACTGCACAGAGAGGGAGGAAAGCAACCCCGACCGCCGCACGCATTCCTCAAAGCTGACTTTACTGGTCCGCTGGGGGAAGCGGCATCGGGTAGGTTTTCACCAAAGGCTGAAGTGATGACAAACAGCATGAGAATTCATTAGAGGAGCTAAAGAAAGAGGGCTGTGTCAGTGCTGTGAACTGTGCAGTGTGCTGCTACTGTCCTTGAGGCACTCGAAGGAAGAAATACACTGAATCAATCAGTTATTAATACAATCATTTTGTTCATGCATCCTAATTCTGTCTGGTCTTCGAGGTTGAATTAAGCAATGAACTAATGAACACATCAGTAACACTTGGCTTGAGGTGATAAAGGATTATAACACATCATAAGCAGATGATAAGAACATAATGAGGACATTAGCATCATTCACACTGGGACATTATATAATATTTGCAAAAATATGTCAAATCCCAAAGGATTAAGTGCTTTCTAGGGCAAAGGCATGGCGAATAAATTTTCATTCAAGACTCATCACAGATTATGAATGTCTTTATAATAACCAGCAGTGCATGTAATTTTTTAACAGAGCTATATGAGTATGGGCTCATAACATCTGCATTGCAACTACAACCAAAATTTTATTGATGTGTCTGCTATCGTAAGAAATGATTTTATTCTTCTCAGACCCAAACTGATGAAGACATTAAGGCGCAGCCATCAAACGAGGCTGCCTCAGACGAAATTACACCATTCCCCTGGTAGTTATCTGTTGTCACGGAGAAGAGAAGCTGTATGAATCCAAAGTGTCAAATAACCACTTTTTGAAAGCCTCTTCTAATTGAAAAAAGCACCTTCATTCGTTCTCCACAAGACGTCTCCAAATGAAGAGTGATGAAGTATATAGCTTATTCTTGCAGGCTTTGAGATTAAAAACACAAACGAGCAAAACAAATTAATGCAATACTGGAAGTTTTTGTTTTGTTGTTTTTTTCCTCGGACACCCCCTACAGTTTGGCTTTTGTTCACAGACAGCATTAAAAGAGCCGGACAAAGCCCCTGTGATATTGGTTTTCTGAAAAGTGCTTCTGAAGTTTGTTTTTTTTTGTTGCTCTGCATGATGCCATTTAGCGTGGCAGGAACTGACTCTGCCAAACCCCAGTTAATGGAAAAATAAACAAATGGGAGGAATGAGCATGCCTAAAAAAACCACTGTAACACGCCTGTCCCAGCTCAGTTTCCACAATTTAGCTATTTTAGCTTGGTTAAACTAGGTAGAACTAGCTTTAGCTGGACTTCTGTGGGCCTATGCTCATTGTGGATGGGCTTGTACCTGGGTGACCAGGTCAACTGTGGTCAGCTGGGCCGAATAGTTCAGGTGATGAAGCAACTGATAGCTGAATACAGTGGAGTTTGACTGGCTAGTGGTTTGGTAAGTCAACGCGGAAGAGTTCTAAAAGATGAAGGTTTCTCAACTGTGGGTCTGGAGGAGCACTAGCTGATGCAAGAGGTCCAAGATTTGCTTGCAGACCCACTGGCTGCCCTCTTGACTCTTGTTGGTGTGAAGATAGCTGCCTCTGGATGCTTTGTTTCCAGGTGACCCCAAAACCAGGCAGTGGTCTTTTAGTACAGTTAACAGTACAACAAGCCTAGTTGTTTTTAAAATAAGAGTGGTCATGCCCTGTTACTTTTGTATTGATAGATACTTTCTGTGAACCAAACAGCTAAAATGATAGCTAGCCATAGACTCTCATTTACAGGGCAACCCCCTGATTATCCATAGATTTGTTGTGTTATATAATTTTACTTCATAAATTACATAATGACCTGTACAGGGTGTACCCCTGCCTTTCGCCCGAATTGAGCTGGGATAGGCTCCAGCAGACCCCCGTGCCCCTGCACAGGAAATAGTGGGTATAGATAATGGATGGATGGATGGAAATTACATAATCGGAATAAAAAATAAGTTGTCACGAATGTGAAAATCTAGCAGTGGAGAACAAAGTGTTTTGGTTTTTTTTTGTTTTTTTTTTGAGCCAACCATCTGTGGTCAGTCAATGAACTACAATAGTCTTCCCATCCAGGATTAAATCAAAGTAGGAAACTGGATGTAGCCAGTTTCAAAGATACAAGTCACAAATTTAGACCTTCTCACAAATACAAGTGTCTCCCAGCTGAAGCCTAATAAAACTAACAAAGAAAAGGAAACCTACAAAACTGAAGAAACAGTCAGTGGTGAAATGCCAGCAGCTTGGTAGCGTACATGCTGTATATCTAATAATCATGCATCCTGTAAAACCTATTTGGCATACTGCAGTCAAAGTCTGCAAAAGCATTGTAAAGAACTCATAAAATGCCTAAAATAATGAAAGCTGAACTAAAAACAAAAACAAACAAAACACCTGACTAACAGATATTAGCACATAGACAATTTCAGAGTACAAATACTAATAGACAAAAACAGCATGCCACCTAAAATGACACAACTGGACACAAGCCAACGTGAAATATTACTCTGTCAGAGTGAAGTGTAGTATGTTTGCAAGATGCCCACAGTGACAACATCCAGCGAGCAAATTACCAACAATAAGACATTCATCACTAAGAGGGGAAGAAAATGCATCCTAAAAGCCGGCCCAGGGTGTACCCTCCTCTGGTCCCTCGCTCTGTTACTCTGCATCTAATTGGGTCTCAAAGCAGTTACAAGATGCTAGCTAAAAGAGCCAGCTATCCAGAGGCATTGATTTTGATTTGCTAATGTTGTATGTTCACCTAAGCGATCCGAGCTGAACCACAAAGTTACAAAATGCAATTCTAAGCCCAAACTGTGATATCAGTAGGATGGGTCCCATTCACTCTTTTATAAGTCCATGAAATGTCAGAAGGATTAGTTTAACCCAGTTTAACCCTGGGCTCTTCAACTCCAGATGTTGAGGTACACTGTCCTGCATGTCTTAAGGTCTGCACAAGTCTGTTAACAATCCATTCTTTTGAAGCAGGGAAACTCTTAAGACATGCAGGGCAGTGGCCCTCGAGGATTGGAGTTGAGGATCATTGCTTTAACCTTTTTCCTCATGACATGCATGCAGAACAGACAATCTACACACATGCAAAAGCACCAATCCTAACGTGTAGCATTTCAAAATGGTGAGGAGAAACTCAAATAAAAACTTTTTTAAACCTTTGTAACCCAAATGAAATAATTAAAACCCAGACTGGTTACTTGGGCAAGTAGCAAAAGCATGAACACCTCTGTTTGTGTTTTTTGCTTGAAATGGTGAAATTAGCAAAGCATCATGCGGAAGCAGAGATTCTGTCATTTACAAAGATCTTTATCTCGTCATTGTGTGATGAAAACTCGGCAAGCTGGCAGCCAAGGAGATAAATTCAACTCTTGAGTTCTGTTGTATGGTCTTATTTGAATGGAAAAAATGCACAGCAGTCTGGGTTAACTGGATGGAATGAATGACAGTAGTGATAGTTTTCCAGTCTTGTACCTGAGAAAGGTCAAATGGCATATATGGTGCCAAAATGTGCCTAAATGGTTCTTCCGCCTGGACATATACCTGTTTTATAACAACTGTAAAATGGCTCAGGTTCACTTTCTTTTAGATTTATTTACTCATCAGATATTACTTTACCACTTTCTAGATGAACTGAGCTACTATCCCATGATTCAAGGTTGGTATTCTTTTTCAGATGGAGATAAAAATACAAATGTTCTGCTGTGTTCCAGATGTATTTACCCTGACACAGTAACTTAAATATCTTGATTCTGTAACAATCTCTCTTTCTTTTGAGACCAAGATAATAAATACAGCCCTTGCCGATGTAAAGATATGCTCCATTTATTTTGTGTAAGTCATTTCAGTCAGGAGGGTGAAAAAAAAGGCCTTGTGAAGAAGAGGATAATTTTAAAGTTAAAAAAGAAAAAGTTATGCAGTGTTGTTTGATAATACTGGTTCTGTTGTTTCTGACAGTGCAAGAGTTAATTCACTTTCTGAGTGTAACTGGGTCACCGAAGTGTCTCGCAGATGAGCCTCAGCAGGCAAACAGTTCCAGGGAGAAGAAGGAGCAAAAACAGTTTACCAGCCCATTAGAAGGAAGGATGTTCAGACAAAAAAAAACCTTCTACAAAACAGAGACGTCCCGCTTGTCCTGCTGTGGTTAGCAGAGTGAGAGGAGGGGAGATTAGAGAGGCGTTGGGGAGTTTTAAATTGGAACCGCGACACACAAGCGCTGGTGTTTACTTAACGCTGCAGATGCTGTTTCACCAGCACGTCCCGATCCGTCTATTTCAGAGATGTCAAACTCCATCTGGCCCGCGGGCCACATCTGGCCCACCACATCATTTTATCTGGCTCCTGAGAACGTGCAAAGACAGATTTATACTTATAACAAGAACATTTTTAAGGAAATTTCAGTACAACTAGCCATTTGATTTGGTACTAACATTATAAAGTTGAATCACTGAGGTATCAAACTCATGATTTTTGTAAAATTAACCTTTTATTTTAAAAATTTGTGATTTTAGGACAAAAAAGAAATTGCACTAAATGTGCTATTTTACAGCTGTTGTAATTTTTTAAAAGTTGATATTTTTGACAATTTGTAAAGTTGACATTTTATGACAAAAAGATGTGATATTGTGAAGATATTGCAAAATCTACATTTTTTTTTACGAAATGAGTCAGTTTTTCTAAATTTACCATTATACAAGAAGAAACATCAGTTTCATGATGGGTCAAAAATTTTGAGATTTTATGACAAAAATTAATTCCTTTTTTTTTTCTTTTATGACTGAGTCCAGGAACTAGTAAATCTGACAACATAGCTGGTTGAGCAAGTAAAGAATAACCAGCCCTTTAATGGTAACCATGGTGATGATGCGGCCCAGGATGAAACCAAGTTTGACACCCCTCGTCTATTTTTTCTTGAATAACCTGGAAGATGATTTCAAAAGCATGCCAGCATGGGTTTAAAATATTTTATCGCCACCATCACAGCCATCGTCCTGAACGTCATCGTCACCTCACCATCACGTATGAGCTGAGTAATCGTAAAGAGGGCTGAAATAATTAGCTCTGTTTCTGATATCACTGTAATGCAGTTTCACAGCGGCAGTAAGAACAGAGGAGGAGATCCTCTCTGAGTTTGCTGTTTTTCACTTAACCTTCATGTAATGCCCAGAGATGTTCGACTCAACCAGCACACGTTACAATCTGTGTGAAGCGAATTTTCTTTTCCCTCTCAGCGGGGGCCACAACAAGCTAATCCCCATCCAGCTGAGCTGGCCGAGCAGCCCATTACAGTCAGCTCACAGTGAGACTTGCCTCTGCGCCTGGCGACAACAGCGCCTGATAAGCTCTGAACATTCCTTTGATTTTGGCAGTATGATTGGACCGTCTGGCCTATCAGACCCCTTCAGTGGATCAGTGCAGGTTGAGCACCCACAAGAAAATCTCCCTCTCCCCTTTCTCGGGGCCAAGTTCCAAACTCACTTATATTTTTGCTCACATGTGGTTCATGTGCGAATAAAATGTGGCTGTCTTTAAAGTGGCCAATATACGATTTCAGATTGAAAGAGAGATTGCCAGGCTTAGCATCTGTGACCTTCCTCCCACTCCTTCTTGTCCTCGCCCCCTCCGATGCTGCTCGTCTTGTCTGTTTCACAGCAATGCTGCATTTCTGACTTGGTATTTATCTGCAGCCAAAATATGCACCTCCTGTCACCCAGTGCAGCAGGCGTCTCAGCGACATCACAAAGATGGATTAAGTCAGGCGTTAAATTGCCTCTTTGAAGAAAATGAATAAATAAATTTGAGGGGAATAATTCCTCAACTGTTCACCATCTAATGTGAGTGTGATTGCATAATGCTGGCTTAAATGTTCCCTCTGCTGTGATCTGTTCTCTGCTATGTTCTGTTGGTGTATTGAGTCTCTCAAATTGCACATTTCTTCTAACCTAAAAATGCCAGGAAGTTGTTACAGCATTTGTGTTTATATACATATTACCAGACCTGAAAACAGACAATTTCTATGTGCAATATCATTACACGCGTTGATGCAAAGCATTAATCAAGAATGAGCGTGCACATTTTATTTTAAAAGGAAGCCTGTAGTCTCTCTGTGTTTGTCTTCCATTAAAGGTCTTGCAATGTTTGTTCTCAGACTCTGTTTTTCCATTCTAGGCTGCAAAGAGCTGTTTGTTCCAATCAAAGTTGCACAGTTATGAATATGTTTATGAAGAAAATAAGATAAAGCTCTCAACTTTCATGGGCTTCCAAATCTTTCTTTCCAAACTTTTCTCCAGAACACAGACTCTTAATAAAAGCGTAGTGTACTAAAATGTCCTAATGCCATTGCACCAAATGTTCCCATTACATTCCCCCTATTAATTGTATCATCACAGCACTGCCTCTGACCTCCTGAGCTGCTGTACAGGACTGTCTTAGAAAATTAGAATATTGTGATAAAGTTCTTTATTTTCTGTAATGCAATTAAAAAACATGAAATGTCATACATTCTGG
>JBAMYA010000017.1:7298153-7309772 GCA_037176975.1 Arrhamphus sclerolepis
TATGTATGTGTATATATATATATATATATATATATATATATAATGTGTGTGTGTACATATAATATGTTTGTATTTAATGTGTGTGTGTGTTTCATTTTCTTTCCTACTATCTGAGATTTAATCAGACTACAGCTTTTTCCTGTTTCACGTCAGTTCTTATTATATCTATTCGCTAAATGCCAGAATAACAGGGAGTGAGAATTTTTTTTATCACTTTCCTCAAAGTCAGCATTTTATATACACTAAGGTTACTGTTCCTTTAAACAATTTGGGAAAGCCCACGTGATGATGTCATGGCTTTGGACGTTTCTGATAGGTTAACTGACAACATTTAAGTTAATTGAAGGCACACCTCATACACTGCTTCCTAGTGTGACATGATTTGAAAATCCAAAGAAATCAGCCAAAATATTAGGAAGTGAATGGTTATGTACACAAAGTTCAGGTTCATGCACAAACCTGAACTTTGTTGGTCCATAACACGTACCATGCTCAGGTACAGTTTTTAGATGTCTGAAGGCGCCTTCACCCCCTTTTCAAGCAATTATATGCAAGTGTAAGTGCCATGGGAATGTCCAGTCGTCATAGCGCTCAGTAAGGAGACAGGTTTTGTGTCCCAGAGAAGAACGTGCTTTGGTGCATATTTTTTCTCTGAATCACTCTTTGAAAATTTGAACCAATGAATGTTGATATTGTCAAACTGAGACATTCCCTGAGCACATTGAAGTATTTCAGTATTAAACATTGCTGTGGGTCCTACTGTGAGTTTTCTTAATTAGATTTCATCAAATGTTTAAATAATCTTTGTTCATGACTATTGATTTTATTTTTTTCCAACCAAATTTCTAACTGGAAGATGATGGTTTCATCACACCTCTTCCAGGTCTTAATAATTTGTTGGACAGTTCTTAACCCCAATTTTAGTGGTCTTTAGCTTTCTCCTTGGTAGTTCTGGTTGCTTCACGTACAACTCCAGGCTGTGTCCTCCCATTTGAGCTGAAAACCAGTTCCACAAATGAATGCGCGTCCACATTTCTATCATCAGTGCCAGCAGGTGCTGAAGATGCTCTTTAGGAATCAACAATGAGACCAAAGGAAAGACATTTATTTTGACATGCAGTGTCAGACTCAGTTGTGTGTAGTTGATGTGGAAATAGTGCTTTGACTTGTGTTGGTGCTTCATTACTGACATGTTAAAAGTGTTTTTTTTTGTTTTAAGTTATGAGAGTGTAAAGCAGTAGTGTTGAGACAAAAAGAAAATCTATGTTGACGTTAGGGCTGGGCGATATGACCTTAAATCAGTTTCATGATTAATTAAACATTTGACTTCAATTATGAGTCTTGAAAAACTATTTTAGTTAGTTTTTTTTTCTTTGCTCTCATAGAACAATGAGATCTTTTTGCTGAAAACATTTATTCAAATATTGAAACAGATATTTTTCTTATGAAAGACTACATATCTTTGTGGTTTTAAAATGAGTTGTGTACATGAACACACACAGTAATGACAATTAAAGAAGAAAAAAAATTAACCTGGGCAGGATTATTTTGATCATAGATTTTGAATGTTTCAACTAATTTAATTTAATTGCCCAGCCCTTGTAGACATACTTGTTTCCTCATTAAAACTTGGCCCTGAAATGACAAGAAAATCATTCTGGGAATTGATAATGCCATCATGATCAATACAAATCTCTGAAATTCCCAACCCTCATTCCTGCGAGTTGTATAAGATCTTCTCGGCTTGTTGCAGTTGAAACATAAAAAACAATGCAGTATTTTTCTTTCTTTTTTTCTCTTACTGATTTGACTCTTATTTACTCAGCTAAATCCAGGTTGTAACTTATTTTCTTGGAGCTAAGCTTTGTGTCACTTCATTATCAGTTATCTGTTTTGGTACAAAAAACTATGATACCTTAAATTGAATTCTGGTTAATAATCTAATTGGTGGACCTCATATTTGTAGCACATTTAATCATAAAATTTGTTTCATGTCGTATCTGTTCCTTCTTCTGAATGTGTAGGTTAATTGTTTATGATGGAACCTTGTTTGTAGGGATTCAGAGAAAATACGCCAAAGGTGGGAGGTGAAAATTGATATTAATTTAGAAATGGTGAGAAACAGTCAGGTAATTTGATTAAAAGATAATTGTATGATAATAATTGATACATATTTGTAACATAAATATATATCATGTCAGGAAAGTGGCCTCAAGGGGAGAAGTAACAGAAATAACTGAAAAAAGTGAAGTAATGATGATGTTCTTGAACAAATGGAAGTGATGAAATGTATGTAAAATGAATTGAGGAAAATTCCCTTCATATCTTTTCAGTTACCTGAGGAACCAACTTCGCTGTAATGTAGGGACACTGAAGCAGGATTCTGCTGTAAACTGGTTGAAATGCTCTGTGGAGGTGTCTACAGAAGCAAATCTTTAGGTGATAACTTGAAATTACTCCATAACATAAGTAATCATTGTTTGAGTAGCAGTGAATGAGAGTTTAATAGGGGACAGTGACTGTCAGGGTGGTCCACTGTGGGGAGAGCTGACGACATGTACCAGGTCCTGTACTGGCAGTTCCTCTAGTTATTATTGGAGGAAAGACATTCTGTCTTCAGCCTCTACATTCAAGGACAGCAGTGGGCAAGAGTGCTGGACATATTTTCAAACGTGCATTTCAGTGTCAGTCAGGACTTGCTGACGGGCTTCTGATCCAAGGTTCTGTCAGCCCTGCAGCTCTGTGACCTGTTTGGGTATAGAATTAGGACTGAAGAGGCAGGTGACAGCAGCCAGTCTCAGAATGAAAAAGAAAGAAGATAAACTTTCACCTTCATTTATGTTTCCTTTCTGCAAGTATTTGCACAACCACAGTCCATATATATATATATATATATACGCACACGTGTGTGTGTATACATAATGTAAACTTCTGTATTGATTCTTTGCAGATTCTTGGGTCAGTGGTTTTGTGCTTCTTCAGAAAACTACGATTTATATCATAAATGTTGATCTTGCCATTGTCAATGTCTTTAATATTCTGTCTTTCAGATGGCTGCAATCAGGAAGAAACTGGTGATAGTTGGTGATGGAGCCTGTGGAAAGACATGTCTCCTCATTGTCTTCAGCAAAGATCAGTTCCCCGAGGTCTACGTTCCCACCGTGTTTGAGAATTACGTGGCCGATATTGAAGTAGATGGTAAACAGGTGAGGTGTTAATTAAAAAGACAACTGGCAGTTTGCTTTACTTTCGTATTTACAGCACTCCATGAATGCACCGTGATGTGTGTGTATTCTGTCTTCTAATGCTCCAAACTGGACAGAGTATTTCCAGCCTTTGCCACACAGTGGCAGATAAAATCAAATGTGCGAGATACAGAAAATTTCACATCCAGCAGAAATGTTTTCCTTCAGATGGCTATAAATTTACCACATTGAGAGGTTTTCTGCAAATGAGAACTCAGAAAAGTCTGAAATCTTCATTCCCATCACAGAAAATGTGTTCAAATGAGTGAACACAGTTTTGATGGGTGCTTTGTGCACATGAATAAATATTTTTTGACTGGAATATTCTGCAGGTCAGTGATGAGAGCAGTCACACCAACCATGCAGATTCCTGTGAGCAGAAGCCCAGATATAGAGTTGTTTACTGAGTTAGTGTTTGGTTGACACTAACTCAGTCAGGTGGTTTTGATAAACACATCAGAGGCTCGTTCAGCTAAAACCGCCTGAAACAGCCAGTCATAAATATAACTGTTGCCCTGGATTTCCAGGAAGACTTCCAGAAGTTTTATGATGTAAATCATAGAAACAAAGTGTCAATCATGACTAGACATGCGTTTTCCAGGCGGGCAGTGACCGTGATTGTTGATATTGTAACTGCACTTTTAAGACACTTTTTACTTAATCAGTATTTGCACAGTTGTCTGTCTTTGTCTTTAAGTGAGGCTAACCACATGTTGACTCAAATTTGGGAACTATTACAGACATAGATAATAATTAGAGCATTTTAATCACTGTGAGACATGTGGTCACATTTTAAAACAGTGTCAACACAATTCTGTCCTGGTTGATCTGAGACACAACTCTCAGAAGCAGCCGTGTTTACTTTTACTAGGATTTGTTTTACCCTCTGACTTATACATTGATCCTCTGAAATCATACATTCTGCTGAAAGCTGCAAAGACACCGGATAATAATTCATGTAAAACCTCATTTCTGCAGCGGCAGCACACAAAGAAGCCGTGTCGTGTCAGTCCCGGGATTCACCTTTCAACGGATCTTTCCACAAATATTTAGACCTAATTTTCATGTATTTCTGCCTTTTTAAAATCTAACATATCAGAGTTTGAAGCTAGTGGAGAATGAGTTGCCTTGCGATAAAAGATGGAAACAACACATCCATCCACTATATTGCTAAAAGTCTTCTCTCACCTGCCTTAACTCACATGTGAACTTCAGTTCATCCCATTCTTAATCCATCAGGTTCAACGTGATGTGGGTCCACCTTTGCAGCTATAACAGCTTCAAGTCTTGGGAAGGATGTCCACGAGGTTTAGGAGTGTGTTTATGGGAATTTTTGACCATTCTTCCAGAAGCACATTTGTGAAGTCACACACTGATGTTGGACCAGAAGGTCTGGCCCTCAGTCTCCTCTCTAATTCATCCCAAAGGTCTTCTATCAGGTTGAGGTCAGGACTCTGGAACTAAGGAACCAAGTCCAGCTCCTGAAAAAGAACCCCACACCATGATCCCCCCCTCCACCAAACTTTACACTTGGCACAATACAGTCAGACAAGTACCGTTGTCCTGGAAACCACCAAACCCAGACTGGTCAGACTGGTTCATCAGATTGCCAGATGAAGAAGCTTGATTCGTCACTCCAGAGAAGGTGTCTCCACTGCCCTAGAGTTCACTGGCGGCGTGCTTTACACCACTGCATCCAACGCTTTACATTGCACTTGGTGATTTATGGCCTGGATGCAGCTGATTGGCCATGTAAACCCGTTTCATGAAGCTCTAACTGTTCCTGAGCTAATCTGAAGGCCACATGAAGTTTGAACGTCTGTAGCAATTCTGAAAGTGATTCTGTAGCTCCTGAGAGCGACCCATTCTTTCATAAATGTTTGTAGAAACAGTCCGCATGTCGAGGTGCTATCTTTATACATCTGTGGCCGTGGAAGTGACTGGAACACTTAATTTTGATGGCACTTCAGCTTATTGAAACATTTTAAAGAATAATGTCCACATTAAATGTAGCTCAGGTGAATCTTAAAGGTATTAATGTCCTAATGATATAATAATGATCAGGTTAATTTGTGATTTTCCAGAAACACCTAATGTTGTCAGATGACTGTGTGTTGTAAGTTGCACATTTATTTGATTATCGAGCAGCTAAGATTCCATCACAAACAGTCACTCAACATGCATGTTGGGAAACCTGATGTCTGAAAAACCTCATCCTCCAAACCTCCAAAACCAGACCAAGTTCCTTTGTGCCGCCTCATACTGAAGCGTACCTTTAGACTTGTTTGCATGTGTCAGAGCCATGCTACTTAATGAAAGTTAGCTCATTTGAAGAATGAACTGTTAAGTCCATGACATTTAATCTCCCTGAAGAAATATACAATAAAGATGTGTTTACGTTGTACTAACATCTGGTTTAAACTTGTGCCATTGTGCTGTTTTCTGTCAGGTGGAGCTGGCTTTGTGGGACACGGCGGGTCAGGAGGATTATGACCGTCTGAGGCCTCTCTCATATCCAGACACAGACGTCATCCTCATGTGTTTCTCTATCGACAGCCCTGACAGCTTAGGTGAGGGCTCCTCTTAGTCATTGCTGTTTGTTACAAACTGTCTGCATCTGCTGCAATAGTAACATGTGCAACTTGTGCTTGACACAGAGAATATTCCAGAGAAATGGACTCCAGAGGTCAAGCACTTCTGTCCCAACGTGCCCATTATTTTAGTGGGAAACAAGAAAGACCTTCGAAATGATGAGCACACACGCAGAGAGTTAGCCAAGATGAAACAGGTCAGTGAAGCTTCACTTTGAAGAGCTGCTTCAGATGTTATAACACCTTTGAGGGACATGGAGCTCAGCAGTCTTGTAAGACCAAAGGAGGAATATTTTTATTAGGTTTTTCTTCTCTTTTTTTCAAAATGTTTTATGTAAACTCTTTGTTACTTGAGCCCTCAAAACACAAAGCAATATTAAAAAGCCTATGACTTTCAAAACAAAAGAAACAAGTCTTGCACAAGTTACAGCAAATTATTGAAAATGACCATTTGTGAAGCAAAAAAAACATACTTTTCTCAACTTTCAGTTAAATCTTAAGATGATCTTCTCTCAGTTTTGATGCTTTGTGGGAACGCACGGTGGAGGAGGAGGGTTGATTGTGTCATCATGACCACAATCAAACTGCTGCTGAAAAATCCAGGAAGAGGACTGTTTGTTGTGTTGACCAGCTAACTGCTAGTATGTTCTATGGAAGAGGAGCAGGTGAGCTGAACGAAAGGAAAGAGAGGAGCAGGCTCTCACTGGACGGGAGTCGGCTCTTCTGATTCGTCTCATCGGCTACATTTAAAAGCATCGGCTCAAGCCAGCTTGTTTGTGATCAACACATCACTGCTGTCCACAGACACACAAATGCAGTCGTAGCAGATTCATCACTATCTCTGACACGTTCTTCAAGCTGGATTTCTGAGACTTGTCTCTACGTGACCACAAACTTTAAAAATATGACAAGTGAACACCGGGATTATTAACTTTTCCTCCACATTCCTGTAATGCAAGGTCCGATTGTAGACGATATGAGCCCCTGCAGACCCACCTCCCACATATACTTCTATTGGCTAGCAGCTGCTGCCTAGCCGCAACATGACTGCCTGACGTGTTTATTGAGAGTCGAATTTCTCGTCTTTAGACGGAAGGACAGGACCCATTACGACAACATGCAGCCCACAGTTCTTTACGGCAACGGATGCCATCACTGCATTCAAAGTCTGTGGAGACGGATGCAGACGACGCAGGCAGCGTGCACATGTGACTGTACTGTTAGTCTGTTGCATTTCTAGCATAAACATCTGTTAAAGTTTCATGTTGAGACCCCCGTCTTCCTCGATGTGCAGAGAACAAAGATGTGGGGTCTTCTATGAGTCATTAAGAAAGGTTGAATTCTTTGGGAACATCTTCAAATATCCCAAAATATGTCTGGCCTAAACTTTAAATCTTTATGATGGTTTCTCCCAAAATGAAAATTGCTTCATAATGTTGTAATTTGAAAATTATTCCCTTTTTTTTTTTTGGATGAGTTGAGCAGGTTTCCCTAATTGTGTTATTCTCCAAACAGGAGCCGGTAAAGTCAGAGGAGGCGCGAGACATGGCGAACCGCATCAACGCCTTTGGTTACTTGGAGTGCTCGGCCAAGACGAAGGACGGTGTGAGGGAGGTGTTCGAGATGGCCACCAGGGCGGCGCTGCAGGCTAAAAGACGAGGAAAGAAAAATGGTTGTGTCCTGCTATAGAGAGGGAGGTCACAGGTGAGGGAGGGGAGGGAAAAAGCCAACATTCCTCTTGAGTGTGCTGTGTAACCGTGGCGGACTGATTTGAATTTGATTGGGGGGGTGGTATTGGAAAAAAGGTCAAATTAGGCCAAAGGCAGGGAAAGAAATGGGAGAAAAGAAACTGCAGAAAAGGGAGAATATACTTTTAAGCCCAAGGTCATATATTTTAGGTGTCAAATAAAAAATACTTGTGTTTTGGATTCATTAAACCTAAATTTGTGGTTAAGACCATAAATTCCCACAAGAGACCAAAGTGCTCCCATGTGGCATCTTTCTGTTACATGATACAATATATGCAGGACGTTTTGGTTTTTATTGAAGGTAGAATTATGTAATTGTAACAGATATGTTTGGTACTTGGTCATTTGAGGTTCCAAGTAAGCTTAACCGATAACTAAATGGTCACTGATTGGTTCCAGTTTGGTCAACAGTAAAAACCAGCAGCAACAGCTGTTTCTTTGTATCATTCCACAACAATGTAAGCTTGCAAATCTATAGCGTAGTCAGTCCTTTAGGTTGAAATGTTGATTTTTTTTTAGCTGTGGTTCCATAACTAAAAAAGAAAAAAAAAAAAAAGTTCATTATTCTGATGTTTATGTTGCATAAAGATGATGGTCTGCAAGTTGCAGGTGGTGCCGCTGTGATGATAGTAAATACCCAACCTGTCCTAATCTGGTGTTACCTGTCCTGGAAAACAGGACTCCTTCTACCAGTATCGAGCCGCGCTGTACCATGAAATGGAAAAACTTCTATCGATTTTTGTAGAACTGCATGGCATCCTGTGAACCTGGAAACCATGATACTCACATTTTGCACCGAATCAAAAGATGTTAATGACTTATTATTCTGCAAGTTTTTGATTTTTCTTTACTCTCCTGCAGACAAACAATTCAAATTTTATATGGACCTTCTTTTATAGTGGATAATTGAGTTTAATGTGGCTCTTAAGCATGAAATCTTTGCGATTTAATTGATGTGGACTTTTCAGCCTGACTGAGGCCAAATTCATGCATGAATGCCTTTGATATGTTGGCCTTTCCTCATACCATATACTGCGTTTATAATAGTGCTGTGCCTTTTTGTGAGGGGTGTAATCGAGGTCATTTTCTGTGGCTGGAGTTTACTAATGCCACCTGACAATGTCATTAACGGGTGGTCCATAAATGTCTAACATGCAAGCAGTCAAAGCAATAACGTGCAGATATCCTGCAGCTGCGAGGGAGACATTTATGTACATTTACCCATAAAAGGGAAGATGGTTCATTATTATTCACAAACTGATTAGAAACTACTTAGCTGCAGCATGCTCTGCTGAATAAACTATGTGATTCCATATAATCTGAATTACCCTGAGCATTCTTTTAGCTTTACATTAAAATAGATTCATTATGTCTGTGAAAGGCCAAAATCAGCTGATCAACAAATCAGTCAGATTGTTTAGTTCAGAAACGCTGTACACAGTTGGGTATTGAAGAGTGCCGTCTACTCCAGACAGTTCTTGTCAATTGTCAAACAGTCGGGGGTCTTAGTTTAGCTCTGGAACAGAGAACCTGACGTTTTTAGTGGAGCAGGGTTTTATATGAGGTAAACAGGTGTATTCAGTTGTGTTTTAGTGAGAACCCTCAATGTTTCCTGATCTGATCTGCTTCTGTCCAGCTGTCATCTTCATAGATTCAGTCAAATGTATACGTCCACAAGCTGACCATCCCCCCCAAAACAAAACAAAAACATGTTTTATGTTCATTTTTGTTTAGCATTAGAGACTCAAAATGCTTCATTCAAACATTAGAAGCCTTCCAGCAGCTCATGAGGTGATTTCTTTTTTCTTCTAATTTGAAGATTTTGCAGGAAAATGATGAATGTCAGTGTAGAGTCACAAACTTCAAAACTAAAAAGGAACAAAAGTCAGCGAGGTGGAAGTGACTGGAAGCAACTGGTAAATTACAAATGTGTTTTTCAGGAAATGTGATTGTGAAACTTGCTGCACACCTGTCATACGTGGCTCTGGCATTATTTAAAAGCAACCTTTGATTTGAACGTTTATTCACGCATTCATACTTTTCCGTGTTGTATTCCACTGGACGTGCTACTTTAACTTCATGTGATATTCTACTGCTTCCTCTTGTATTATTTGGAGCAAACATTAAACAGGTCAGTGTCGTATTCACTTTAAAAACATTTGATGTTGAACTCTGAAGAAAAAAAAATTGGTTGAAAGAGAAATGTTCTTTTATATACAAACTCTTCCAAGTTTCTGCTTTCGTCTTTTTAATGTATTCTAAAGGAAATAAATTTAAGAGAGAACGACCATATTCTGTCCGTCATTCTTTGTGAAAGATTTCAAAAGTCTTTTTTTACTATTTTACTCACTCAGTGACTTTGATGGAAATACTACTGAGTAGTTATGTAGTGTGGAGAAGCCTTATTATAAGCTGAATCAGGTTTTTTTTTACTAATGATGTCACTGTGATTTATCCCCGGAACAAAAGAGGTTAAATCCATGTTTCATGCTTGACGTGTGAAGTAGAAAGGGAGTTTTTGTTTTTCAGTGTTTCTAAAATTAAAGATGTGACCATAATCATTGATGGCTTTTAAAGGACTTTAAAGAACAAAGGGAATGATTTTGAATCATGTTACCATCTTAATTTTACTTTATTTTTAAGGTAGTGATGATAAAGCAAAGTTAAAAAGTAAGAGGAAGAAAAAACCCAAACACCTTTCAAGCATAATCGGATTGTTTTGAGAAGACAATCGGTGTATACATTTATATATGTAACGTTTCCATCTAAACATAGAAGTGAGTAGCTTCCCGTCTAAAATATGGACGTCTTTTTCTCGATTTTGAGAGGGTAGAAAAAAAAAAAGACCTAATGCTCTTAAAAAAAACATCATCAATGGGTCACGAGTGCACATCATGGCTGGTTTGACCACCTTAAACTATCTATTCAGATCATCAACATACGCAAATGTGACATCATCGTTCAGACGTCCCCAAGATGATCGATTGATGAAACTGAACTGGAGGAGGAGACAGAAGGTAAGTGGTATGTTGAAGTAAAACTGCTCTTAACCAGGCTGCATTAATTCAGCGTCAGTTACCATGGTAACAGGCTCTGATCCATCAGTCACCGTGGTAACAGACTCTTGAATGTGTTACCTCGGTTTGTGAAACCGACTCAACTGATCCTTCTGGCTCAGGGTTCAGTAGCCTCGCTTTGTGAAACCGAACCCTGAATGTTCTCATCTCTGTGTTAAACATCCTGGGCGTCTTATCATTATTATTATTAATAGTAGTATGTAAAAAAGAAAAAAAAGCAGAGATCACCAGTTCTCCTGAGGTGTGGTTTTATTTGGTGAGTTTGCTGCATGAAACTGTTAAGTTATCTTTGGGGTCCAGACGTCTCCTGCAGGTTTACTGTGACGCGCTGGTTGAATTTTCAGTTGTGTGTAAACTGCAGAACATGAATTATATTTAAAAATCTCTGACTAAAGACACATTTAAGCTGTCAGTAAGATGAGGATTATAACAAATGCAGAAGCTGGAGAAAAAGGAGAAAGCACTTTTGGGAGGACATTCAAGCTGATTTATTTGCAAAGAAGAAATTATAGCTATGACAATTTTTTTTTAAAACAAGTCATTTAAAAAAATACTGTAATTAAAAGAAAATGATCTTTTTAGGTCAGGTAGAGGAAATCAGAGAGCTCTTTGCTCTACCTGTATGCGTCACTTTTACAACCTTTCCCTTTTTCTTTTTAACTACTAGATTTCAACTTTTTTTTGCCACACTGAATCACCTTTAGTGAAGGAATTTTATAAACCTTTAGTATTTAGAGATACAAATCACAAAATTATTCCATCATTTTTTTTTTCTGCTTTACTCGGTGACCCTTAAGGGAAGGGGGGGGTGTGAAGATCAGGGGCGTCAAAACTATTTCATTCAGGGCCACATCATCACCATGGTTACCGTTGTTGTCAGATTTCCGGCTACTTTTTGGACGTGGTCATTAAAAAAAGCTAGAAAAACTACTTTTGTCATCAAATGTTACGTTTCAAA
>JBAMYA010000017.1:7313908-7331952 GCA_037176975.1 Arrhamphus sclerolepis
TGCTCACTCCTCAAGTAGAGAAGGAGACTTGAGCTCAGTGCAGGGCCCTCCCGGGGTCAGCAGTGGGAGTGCAATGCCCAGGACTATAACTTAGGTACTGTGCACTGGGTGGAAAAAAGGGGGAAAAAAAAAAAAGGCTGAACTGCTAAAATATAATGGAAAATTAAGCAATTTATAAAGCAAAATCAAAGCTGGTTCACTTTTATGAGTTAGTATAAAAATATTTTTAAAGTATGGTAATTCATTTCCAGTAATATGTAATCGCTTAAAAAGAAATCAGTTGCACAAGCAGCTCATAGGAATTTGACTTGATTGGGAGGCTCAGTCATAAATCTACCTGGTGATATAATTTTTTATTAGGGAGCCATTGCTTAAGAGCAGTTTAGGGGATTTTAGATGCAATGTGAAAAACCCAAGCACAGTTCCGAGGTTTGACATTCCTTCAGATGCTGTGACAGGCTCATCTACACTCCCAAGACTTTTATGTGCACGTTTTGTGTATGTATGGACACCTGAGCTGATCTACTTTCTGCAGCAGCTATGCAGATGCTGATGACTGTCAAATTTAAGTACAGCAATCTTGTGTAACCAACTTTTTTGGACTTTATTTGATATTAAATGTGGAGAATCATACAGTTTCTGAATTAGTTTGCAGCATAATTGTCTGGCACGCTAATCCACCAGAAGCACACAGATCCCCTCCACTAAATTCACTGACTTAATTAATGAAAGTCATTTTGTTTTGTTTTTTTTTCTTCCTAACTTCCATTTTCTGAGAAAAAGTGATCATCCAGATGGCAAAGAATGTTTGGCCAAAAAAATGGCAAAAGTCTGTAGTCTTCTCACGGCACTCATTAATTAGGCCACAAACGGCAGCGTTCACTCAGGGTGAGTTTGGCTGCCTAACTTCAGCCACGGATCAAAGTCCAAATCAGATTTTTCTGAGTCCTTACATGACATGCTATAACCCATGCCAACGCCAGCTTATAGCGTAAAGACTGCATCTGGTCCATGGGTTAGACCTGGCTCATGACCTTTTGGCCCATCTGGCCCACACAACACTTGCCAGTACTATAAATGAGCCTTTACTGCCAAAAGCAGTCAAGACTGAAGCCAACTGTTTTTTTTTTTTGTTTTTTTTAAAGAACTAACACTCTTGTAAAAATTTTAACCAATATCTAATCTTTCTACTTTTTTTTAATGACAATTAAAATGAGTTATCACTAAGAGTGATTCTTTGCACCGGAACACCTTATGACTACATCAACAAATCTTGTGGGAACGCTGCAGTGGGGTCCTGACTGCATATCAAAATGTATTTTTAATGGAAGTGTAAGTGATATCTGGATGATGTCACATCTGCCCATATATGACCTAAACATCACAGGTGCTTAGCTCCTCCATCTACCGTACTCATTTTATGTGCATGAGCACAATGCCTCAGTTCATAGAAACAAAAGGAATTGGGGAAGGCTTTTTTTTTTTTTTTTAAAGTGTTCTCATAAGACGGCAAGCTTTTTACATGTGTGTATGTATGTATATATATATACATATATATGTACACACAAAATAAAAAAAAAAGTGACATAGTGTTAGCATTTAGAATCACATATCCTACCTTTAAAGGAGTTGTTCAGAAATAATGGCTGATTTGTACTTTTATGTCAAAGCTATATCATAGTTGTGAAACCTACAGTTTAGAATACAGCGTAGCATAATGGAAACCTCTCCAAATGTAAATGTTGTATCAACACGGACCGCAAGAAGTGTGATTGGTCAATTTTCTCTTCTTTGAATTTCTCCCTGCTACTTTGTTTTCAAGTTGGGTGGAACAATAGTTTGCTGTAAAAAAAAGAGCTTAAGCTCAACATTTATCTGTTCCTTTGGAGGTTTTGACTGTGCGACAGTTAATGCTCCAGTATTCACAGAAACTGACATTTTCTTTAAATTCAGGATCTACATTAATCAGTTTCCATCATTTGTAACTTAGACATATTTTTCTCAGATTTTTTTCTTCATTTAATTAGCTCATTTCATATGAGAGGGATGAATTTTAACACAAGGCTAGCAATCCTAAACAATTTTTTTCTCCCTGTAGCAGTAACAAAGGAATCAGGAATGAAACTGAATCTACACACCAGTACAAGAGAACACTAACAAAACTAAAGAGATGAGAGACACAAACTTGTGTGTTTTATCCAGTTATTTAAATCAGGATTAAATGGGAGAAACAGAAAAACCAGTGATATTACTGTAGCAGCTGACAGTGTCTGGCAGGAAAAACTTCTCCTGCTTCAAACAATATCCAGCTGACAGGTTTTCTTTTAATTTTTTTTTTTTGCTCTACCTGCTTCAAGAATGGTGATGGTCACTGGGCCGGACCGTCACCACCGTGGGAAGCAGGAATTTGTCTGAGGAACATCGCACGTGAAACTCCCAAGTCTCGAGAAGTCACGCCTTTTCACTCCTCGAGTTGTTTTCTGCAGCTTTGTTTCACCCACAAGCGACAGATTTCACCAGGGGCAACTTCACAATGCTGCAAACAACACATTAATCTAAACCAGATGATCAACACGTTGAATAACAGGATTAACCTAGAAAACCCTAGAATATGAATGCAACTTTTAACACATCTCATATATGTATCCATTTTTTTTATTAAAATATTTAAAATGCTAAAAACAATATAGCAAATGATTTGGAAATCGAAGTTTTTCCTGAATACATCTGACTTAAGCCACGTGTTCGAGTTTCCTGCCTTTATAACTGGACTGTTGCTTCAAGTTAAATCAGTTCCATTATCAAAAAAGTGTAAAATGATGCATTTTGCCTCACTAGGCTGTTATTGATGAGCAATTTTGTCCACAGGGAAAAATGAAAACGGGACCAAGTCTTGACTGAACTGTTTCATTTTCTACCCATGATGAAACTAGGAACCTCAGCATCATCTTCAGCCTCCTTCTCCTCCTTCTTCTCGTCCTCGTCTTCGCTGCTGTCAGATGTGTCCTCTGCTTTATCCTTTTTGTCTCTGTCCTCCATTTTAGTTTTTTTTGCCATCAGTTTCTTCTCCTTCAGCTTTTCACGCTTTTTCCTGCGTTTCGCCGTCCGTTCCTCGGCCTCCCGCTGGTTTTGTTCCACCTTCTGGATATATTCAACATCTCTGTGATCCTTCTCTGCCATTTTGTCCAAAAAGTCCTGCCTCTGGTACTCTTTGCGGCGCAGGTGCCGGTAAACGTGGAACTCGCCGCTGCCCGCGCCCGCGCTGGAGCCCATAACGTCCCGGACGAACTCCGGAGGAGCTCGCGGGGACCATTCTTTCGGCCGGTCCGGGATGGGGGCGAGCTTGTCCGGATTCCGCATCAACCGCTCCAATTTCAGACGCTGTTCCTCAGCTGGACTCTTGGGAATGATGAGAGGCTGAGCCTCTTTCGCTCCAGGTCTCCTCGGTTTGTTATTCTCCTGCTGGTGCGCCGCCATTTTTGAAGAGCTGCTGCTTCTTCTTCTTCTTCTTCTCCTTCCCTGCTGTGCAGGTCACCCGGAAGTTCTTATGGAACGTATTTCTGGATTGTTTTTAATTAAAAAAAAAAGTTTGTAAACACAAATGCGGAGAAAAATGTTATCAAGGTTCTAGTAAAAACTAAATTAATTGCGAATTTAAAAAATTTAAGGAACGCACTCTGTACCATTATTATATACAGTCATTGCTCTGTACACTAAATAAATTGACGCGTGAATCCACCAATGACAAACCAGATTAAACTTTGTGTTGGCGCAGCTGGCCAATCAAACATCTTGATCCCGCCCCTTGAGGGTAAAGAGTCGAGTGTTGTTGACTGGCGACTTTCACTCCGGCTTGTACAACGGCTTAATTATACGCCATTTCTTCACCTCGAGAGGAAAAAAAATAATACTCCTAAAAACCATGAACAATTTCATTCGATCTACCGCCAGATGTCTCCAGTCGGGGGTGACGGTGAATTTGCCAAGGCAAGCGTACGGACGCGTGTGGTCGGTCTCGGCCCGGTCCTTGTGCGCTGCCGCGGATCTCCAGAAGGACCTTGGTGAAATGGTGAAGAAGGACAAGGTGGTGGTGTTTATGAAAGGGACGCCCGCACAGCCCATGTGTGGCTTCAGCAACGCCGTGGTGCAGATCCTGCGGATGCACGGGGTGGACAAGTACGCCGCATACAACGTGTTGGAGGACCAGGACCTCAGAGAAGGTCCAGTACGCTGAGATAACCTCATCTTCACATAGCAGCAACAAGTTGTAATCTATACGATTGTGTAACCTTTTTTTAGCCAGAGAAACGTCTCTTAAATAACCAGAAAGTTTGTCTTTCTTAACACCCGGCTTGTCTCAGTCACACGTATCACACTTTTCAGTCAGCGACCCCCACTTTTTGGTGTTTCTTTAGTGTTTATCAGTGTCAGGCAGCAGAACTAAAGGGTGGGGTGCTTTAAGATACACCACCACTGACAGTTTTGAAACTTATTTCAATATAGTTTCAGGGTCATTCGAACAAGTCTTTTCTTTCTTGGTGCCATTTGTGTCCCAAAGAAAGAAAATACCCATTAAACTTTATAGTAAAATACATTTTATGATTAAGCAGTAGGACATTTATGCAATTGGAAATTCAAAATCTATGCATTCAAATATTCATAAAAATCACTTCAAATACTGAAAAAATATCCTAGAAATCCAGATATACCATGAGAATTTTTTTTTTAAAATTTGCTTTGCAGGTCTATCCAGCAAACCACCCATTGGAGCTCATTAAAAATGTCCCAAAAGTTTTTGGGAGGCAATCAGATTACTCTCCTTGTGGTCTCTGGATGATGATGTTGTAGTCTGGATGGTCAACATTGAGTCACTTCAACCAGATTTGGCATCAACATTAAAAGATGTGCCTGACAATCTCTCAGGGATTGTGATGGATGAGGTCCATCATTTACAAATGGGAAAAGACATCTGTTAAACTTTAGGTGTGTTTCCATCTGGTGGGGTTTCCAGCATAGTTTTTCAGGGGCCAGACTTGTGTCTCCATTACCAGGAACGCCCCCGCTAAAAAGGCTTTCATGAACCTTGTAAGGGGCAAAAAATGTTCTTGTAGTGTCCCTAATAAACTTCTGGATGGGAGGGGGCGTGGTGGTGGTGTTGACTCTCTGATCGGATACTCTGTGGACAGGAGATGACATCATTCAGCCGTCTAATGTCCACTTCACGTAAAAGTCGTCTTTTCTCATTCAGTGCCACCATTATGCATTATACAAAACAACTCTCGATTAAATTCTTCATCACTCTCTGGTTGACTAATTTGTGTCAGTAGGTCACCCTGCTCGTTGGTCTGGTTGTCTCGTTAACTAACATCTCCATGCAGAGGCATTTTTGAGAAGCTGCCTCGTGGATGAGGAGGCCCGCTGGTTTGAATGTGGACCGTACATCTTTCCAGTTGTGGGTCTGACCTGTCAGGCATCTGAAAAATAACATTTCATACTCGTCCCCACTCTCAAACGAACCTGTAAATTAAAATCCTTTAAAAAAATAAAATAAAAAAATCACATTTTTGATGCATTGTTGTGCTCTGAATATATTTTGGGAGGGGGCATATTTTAACTAAAATACACATTTTAGTCAGGTTCCCAGGTGTTCACTCAGTACTGTTACAATCAGCACTTCTTATCCTTCCCTGGAAAATTTGTCACATTCCTAAGATCATATGTTTCACAGGAATTTGCATCATTTAGATCCTCTGAAAGTCATTGGGAACGCCCAAAGTGAGTTCTCCCTTTTTGTTTGTACATTTCATGATTTCATGAAACTATGACTAACAAGGAATATCGCAACTTACTGTACTTCCTGAACTGACACAAAAAAAGTTGCATCGGTGTGTATATGTTTGTGTGTGGAGCTGGGATATTAAGACAATAAGTAGAAATTATATAGAATTTGCATTTTATGATTGTTGTGAGTTTGTCAAATATTTCAAAAAGTTTATAATTTCAAAAAATAAATAGAAAATTTAAGTTAAGACACTTTTATGACATTTGTGAATGTATGATTAAAACATCTTGGTGTGTGGTTGGGAGGTTCTCCATATTCCAAAATTAGAAATTTGCAAAAAAATTAGCTGCTGCTTCTTTTTTTTTTTTTTTTTGAACAAAAAAGTTTATACATTTGCGATTTAAAGAAAAAGAATTGTGACTTTAGTAGAAAAATCTCAATTTCATAACTGTTGATTTTTATGAAATTTGATATTTTATGACAAAAACCATTTCACCATTTTCCAACAAAATTTGCTTTATTAATTTTTTAAAGGAAAAAGTTCATGATTCTGCAGGAGAAATGAGATTTTAGTACAAAAGCTTTAAATTTTATGATAAAGGTTGCAAATTTTGTGAAATTAGAGAACATGTTTCCTGCTGAAACATAGTAATAAATACATTTAAGGGAAACTCTTACCTGTTTTTCTTTGTGAAATCAATGTGGAGACTTAAGTTTTGTTTTATCTCTGTTGCCAGGAGTCAAAGTCTTCTCCAACTGGCCCACGATCCCTCAGGTGTACTTCAACGGCGAGTTTGTGGGAGGCTGCGACATCTTGCTCCAGATGCACCAGAACGGAGATCTGGTCGATGAGCTGAAGAAGCTCGGCATCCACTCTGCACTGCTGGACGCGGAGAAGGAATCCAAGTAAACCACAAACGGCTGATTATACAGAGGACACATTCGCCAGGTTGAACCCCCACCCCAGAGCTCAAACGATCGCAGATGAATTAAGTTTTCAAGGTAGCCGTCTGCAAAATCGACTCGCATGGTCGGCCAACAAGGTGCAGCATCAGTTAAGATATCTGATTTAAGATGTAAGAATAAGTATCTGGCAGCTGAGAATTTTAACCCAGGGAGTTTAGGGGGAGAAAAAAAAGCGTGGACAGCATTTTCTCAAGGACATAAAATCAGTTTTGTCACCACGTGAGCCGTAAAATGGAATCTAAACAGACGTAGTGGTAAAAAAAAATTGTTTGAGTGGTGCTGTAAAAAATTCAGAGACATTAGTGTACTTGACAGGATAAAATTAATATTTGATGTACTGCAAGAGAATAGCTTTAATATTTCTTAAAACCATGTCCTGTTTGATGTAATTCTTCCACTATACCACGTCAGCTGCAGGCTCTCAGGTTCCTTCTCACTGCCAGTATCTATAATCATGCACTCTGAAATCCTTGCTGGTCCACCTGTTGACGTTTTATTTCACTCACTTTAGAAGAAAAAAAAAAAACGCGTCAACTTTACCTGGGTTACACCACAAAACGATGTCGGCGTACTTGAAACCTTCAAAAATGCACTGCCTGTAGCTTTAGAGGTCCAGCAGGAAGAGCAAACAGGAGGCGGTGATGAAACCTCAAAGATGTTTCCAGTTTGCTCTTTCTGCTGGGACCACACATGAAATGTGTCTACTGTGTTTTCACGTCGATACCCGCTGAGACGCAACAAACACACCCGTACACCTCGTCTCTTTTTCTTTACTGAGTTTCTGCCCGTCTGAACAGAAGGAGACAGCTAAAGATTGTTCTGTCTCCACATGTCTCTCGCATTTGAGTTTTATTCACCATTGAAGGAAAAGAGTGTTTTATATATTTTTTTTTTCTGAATGTTCTTGCTGTGACACTGATGACATTTATCAATGTTGTATGTTCCACCTGCTGCAAACAGTTGTATTATCAAATGAACCCATAGTGCACTGTAAGATATTGTACATTTAAAGCTTATTATTAAATGTATTTTAGAGGTATGTAAAATCCTGCACCAATTAAATATTTTGAGACGGATTACATCCAGCTGGCTCTGACTTTTTGTGTCACCTCCAAACATCTGCTCAGCCCCGTGTGGGTCAAGTGTTTTTTTTGTTTGTTTGTTTGTTTGTTTTTTACAAAATGAGAACTAAAGAAAAAAAACAATGCAAAACTGACTGAAATTAAATATAATTGCAGGTAAAATTAACATTTTTGTTTTGCAACTTCTCGAAACTTAAAATGAATAATTAAGACTAACCAATTTTCAAAACTAGAAGACTAAAACTAAACTGAAATAATCAGACTTGGGAGAAAAAAAATTCAAAACTATTATAACTCTTAACTCATCAGATATTTTCCAGGCAATATGAGTCACAGGTTTAAAGAATATACAAACCACAGTCTTCTATTGTTGACCAGTGATTATTTTTCCAGTTCATGTTGTCAAGGTGATGTCATCTGCTTTTTTTAAATCTGTGTTTACCTCTCAACCATCTTCATGTTGGGTTTTTCTGATCCAGATGTGAGTGTATTTAGACATGAGGATGGAGCTGTAGAGCTATATGTAAAAGTTGGACAGCTACTCCATGTTTGAGATGCCACATCTGTTTATTTTAAATATTAATTTTTGCTTTTTAACTGGCACCAGATGACTGCATCCATCTCTTATATACCAGCTGTGATGGTCAGTGAAATATGCTGTAATGTGATACAGATGCTCGTATTTGAGAAAGTGGTACTAGATGATGTTTTGAAGAGAGTGATACTTTTCTTTGCTGCCAATAGAAAATTAAACTATTCTACCTTTAAGTCTTACATGTCATTAACTTGCAATGTCTTCTGTGATTGGTGGACTGTTTGGCCACAGTATCACACATGGATGCTTACTGTACTTTACTTTTGTATTCAAAGTTATATATCAACACTCAGTGATTTCCACATTTAGCAAAAACAACCATGACAGGTTAACAGCTGTCCCACTGAGCTGATCATTTATCATCCTGCCCTCATAGAGCACTGACGAGGTTTTTATCCCAAATAGTCAGCTTTTAAAACAGGAATAGTTTCAAATAAAAGAGCAAATATCTTTGATGTTACAAGTAAAAGGACGTGCACAGTTTAACTGTATATGGTCATTAAATATTTCCAAAAAGAAAAATAATTTAAATGAGCACGATTAAATCTATTATTTTTCTAAATGTTAGCTTTAATTTTCCAGAAATTGCCCTGCCCTACTTTCTAACCACATCTGTACAGTCTAACAGCAGCTGGTTTTAGGGGCTGAAGTTGTAACTTGACTCCACCCACTTACTGTAGAATGACCCTGTTTTGAGTTTTGTCTTTTTTTTTTTTTTTTGATCAAACCTGAATCACTCTGTAATTTTCTGTAGAATTATTTTTTCTTCATAGTCTTCATTTACAGAACTGTGACAAGCTGACATTTTTCTGTTGAATTTCTTTCTCAGACTTCCTCCTCTTCTATCAACTGTGGTCAAAACTATGATGTGCTGAACATCTGTACTTCCACTTGAATATTTCAGTGATCACAGACTGACTTTTTAAAAAAAACAAACACTTTAATATAAAATAATACATCTGCGTTTTATGAAAAAACAAACAAAACCAAAAAAAACAACATTTAATGTTAGTTATTGCAGGCTCCATTTCTGCTCTTTCTGAAGCCTTAAAGAGTTCAGTGGAGGAGAAATGGATCACTGATCAGAAGCTGGTCAGAGTTTCTGCAGGAATCGGAGCACCAGGTCTCTGAGCGTGGTCCGCAGCGGCTCGTTGTTGTCGCAGACGATGTGCGTTCCGTCCTCCTCCAGCTGGATCAGTGTGTCCTCGGCCTGCAGATGCAGAATGTGACCGTCCGCCGTCTCCTCCACTTTAACCTCTGTGATTCCGTGCTGCAATTGAAAAGAAACACAGTTTAAACCAAAAGATCTTAAAAGTCTGGGTGGATGAGAACACATGGCTTTTTCCCACCTTTTGTAATGTTGACAGGAAAGCTTCCAGGGGCACCGCTCCACTCAGCAGGGGTTTGGGGGCCAGCACCACCGGGGGCTCCTCCATTACCCGCTTTCTCTTCTTGCTGGGCGGCAGAGGAGGGGGTTTGGGCACGGACTGGTGGCACATGAAAGAAGAACTGTCAGCTGTTTGCAGGCAGATGTCAGATTTTCAGCTCTTTGAACAAACTCACCTGTAATGTGTGCTTATTGTCCTTGGAGTGCAGCACTGCAGACACGGTTGCCACGGAGATGCCAGGTTTAACCTCACTGGGCACCAGTGAGTTGGCCAGCTAGGGATGTAAGAATCACACCGCCAGAAATGAAAATTGGCCACCTGTTGTCAGGCTTCCTGAATATATTCATAATTAATTTCAATATTTCAACTCCCAACTGCTACTTAAACGCCACATGTCGTTGTTTCCTGCAAACACATGGGAGATTTCAGCATATGTGCTCACCATCTGTCTCCATAAAAGGTACCAATTTTAATCTTTTATTAAAAACTGGGAGCCGGCTCTTAATGATGCTTGATAAGTATATTTCCGTCCTGAAGAACGACAGCTGTTCCAGTTACCTCAGGCAGTATGTAGACCCGCTCGTAGCGGCGTTTGAAGGGCAGGTTGAGTACGGAGCAGCGTCTGTAGGGCATGGGAGGGGGCTGCAGCTCCAGCATCAGGTCAGAGCGGTGGGACTGGGTCACGGGAGGCTGGGTGTACTGCTCTGGACACACTACATGGAGGGGCTGCAGGAGGGAGATCAGTGTCAGCTTTTAAACACGCCTAATAGACCACATTTTACTAGTATTAGTATGGAGAGATTTAAAGGTCCCATATTGAGTTTTCCCTGACTTTTAAAGGTTGAAAATTAAACTGCCTCTCTAGCCGCTAATTTAAAAAGTTCGTGATTGATTAAGCAGTAAATAAAATTCTGAAAGAGTAGGAATATCAGGAACAGCCCATGACTGAACTGTTTTGTGACGCTTGATCAATATGAATTCTTTACCTTGTAAAGCACTGTGTGTTGCATTTTAATTGTATGTAAAAATGCTGAAAGTAGAGTTTTAAAGCTATACATACATACATAAAATGTGTTTTCCTTCACACACTAAAAAATGAAAACTGCCAGCAACCTTGACAAAACCAGTTCTTTTTTTTCTTTTTTTTTTAAATACAGAGCACCAACTATTCTTTGATCAGACTGGTTAGGTGTGCTGGTGAAAAGAGGGATTACTGGTAATCCCTTGACATGCAAACAGGATCAGTGTGTGTGTCATGAAAATATTGCATCATTTGACAATAACAGGGAAACTTCCTCCAGCTAGTTTAAAACAGCCGCTTCCCTCTGCAAACAAACTGAACAATGTAAGAACTAAACGGCTGTGTACTTCCTCCTGCTCAGCTCATCATTCTTGGAACGCTGCGTTTGTGCTTTTCTTGGAAGTTTAAAATTCCATTCTTCTGCTTAACTGACCGGACAGACCAGCTCATTATTTGCTTGTTTTTTTCTCAGAGACCCACGTGGCACCTATTGTTCATAATAAGGACGTTTCACCAGTCTGTCTGCTGTTAAAAGTGGATTTTTTTTTTCCTCCAATCAAAAGTCATTTTATGTTGGTCTGTTTTACTTAAAAGCACACATTGAACCTGCAGTCTCCCTCAAAGACACATTCACCACAAGCCTGTTTTTTGTGTCCTTTGGTCGGCAACAGCATCATATAAGTTGTATAACTTTTTTTTTTTTGTTCACAGTGCTATTATATATTCCTCAAATTATAAGCAAATGAGAGGAGAAAAAAAACCTCTAAAGACCACTGCTTATGGTCTGGCTTCTGCAATGGTTTTAAGAGAAGCAACTGTTGGTCCACATCAGTCTGAATCAATGTTTTAAATAAGTTTAAACTATGTGAAGTTAAATTTTCAGTTTTTTCTTTTAAAAAAAGCACATTTGGTGATAATTCTTTTGGATGACTGCTGATTTGTTTTAGAGGCAGAATGAGGCCACCTGTTTGGCAACAGAATCAAAGGTTTTTTTTCACAACCTGATCAAAGTTCAGACCTTGACCCGACTGAGACGCTGGCAGGATCTTAAAAGAGCTGCGTTTAAATGGATTCGGCAGCACAAGAAGGATGGTTAAGGCTGACTGGTGTACATGTGTGAGCAGAATTAGCAGCATACCTGGACCTCCTTAAGCAGTTTTGACACCTGATGGAAGTTGAGTCTTGTGTCAATCGGACAGTAAACACACTTCATAGCTAACGGCTGGTAAGGAGCCAGGGCGTCCAGGTAGGAGAAGTCTGGCTCTGAGGGGAAGAGAGACAAAGCACAGCATCTGGCTGACACATCTTCCTTCACATCTGATGATGCCACAGCACCCGAGGTAGTTGCAGTTACCGGTGAAGATGATGGTGTTGAGACTGGATTTGCCCCAGAGCTCCATGAAGTGAACCACGTCCCCGAAGCGCAGAGACGGGTGTCCGGTGAAAACCACGCAGGGCTGGCGAAACTCGCTGCTGAAGTCTCCATGAATGCTGGGGTAGTGTTTCAGTTTGTTGGTTTGGATCAGCTGGAACAAAAAAAAAAAAAAAAAAAAAAAAAGAAGAGACATTTACTTCCAAGAGGATCAATTCGAAATGTCAGTAAATGCATCATAAGGACATCTGACCAACGACGTCTAAAAGCTTTTTAGTTAAAATTCTGTCCTGATTTTGTTGTCACGTTACATCATATTTAAAGGTTTTCTGCTATAAAATGGCACTCTGTACTGACAGGGTACATTAACATTTAAATGTCATTCATGGAGTTGAGTAGCACTGGTTAAAAAAACAAAAAAAACATGCCTTTTATTTAAGATGTGTGAGGCTTTTCTGGAAAACATAAAGCTGTACACTAAAACCTTTGTCAGTATCTCAAACAACAGAAATTAAATAAAATTTGAGAGAACTTTTAAATGCGTGTCTTGAAATATTGTTTGAATGTGCATCACTTCAGGCTGGAAAGTGCTCCACTTTTGTAGATAAACGTGTTTATATTTAAATGTCTAAAACACAAGTTTTTAAAGTATTGGGAGACTAAAACAGCCTGTTTGCTTCTCATTTCCACAATCTCTCCACATTGCATGGAGGCAGTAGATTTTGTTCTTAGCTGCCAAAAGTTCAGAATTATTCTCATTTCTGTGATTGTTGATACACGCGAAAATTTCATTCACGTTTCACAAATGAAGCTCGGCGAGTTTATGGGGGGAAAAACGCTACATCATTGTTTTGATGTCTGAAAACTGTATATCATGTCAAATCCATGGAATGTTTCATCTGGCTTGCAGAGTCATGTCAGAGATTAAAAGGATTTCCACTTTCTCTCTATATTGGCCAGACTTACCTCTGCGTGTGGAAACGGGGGCTCGGGAAGATAAACCTTCGTCTGCTTGTTATGACAAAGCCTTGAAATGACGAAGGAAAACAATGAGAAGTCATAAATCTATTCAGAGGATCGGAATCAGCTTTAAAAATGTCAAAACAGCAATAGAAGACGTGCATCTTGACTGTTGGCACCAAGAAATGTAAAGAACACTTTAGATGTAACAGCTTTGTGCACCATGACATGCTCACCACTCAGCAAAGATCTGGGAGAACTCCAGCGAGCTGTTGGCCACAGGTGAGATGAAGTAGAAGGGGGTGGTCCCCAGGTTGGCGCTCTCTATGAACTGGTACAAACACTCCAGCAGGTCGTAAATGACCCCTGAAGAGTAGCACGGCACCAGCACGTTGCCCCCCGCCCGGATTGTCATGGCTGGAAGTCCACAGATGAAACACGGACGACAATCAGCTCGTATTCAGCAGACGTGAATATTTTACTCTTGACTGTTTTTTGGCCTACCCAGGTTGCTGCAGAATTCTCCCAGCATGCCGTCTGGGTTGGCAGTGGGCATCTGCGTGAGGCCTGTCAGGATGAGAACGTCACTGTTCTTCAGGGAACTCTGGTCCATCGGCTGGCAGAAGAGAAGAGAGGAACAGATAGTTAGAGGTCTTTTCCACCAATGAGACTCCAGAGCTGCTTCAGAGACAGAGCCCAACTTAGAACCAGCTCTTCATTTTCTAACCACCAAACTGCAAAGAAAGCAGTTTGGTTCCAAATGCTATTAAATCTTCAGTTCAGTTCCAGAAACATTTCATTAACACCCTCCACAAAGGAAGTTCATTGATGCAGTAGTTATCATTTAAGTCTCCTCAAACATTCACTCTTACTGGAGGAGGAGAACCAAGTAAAAGGAATTAACAGAGTGGACATTGAGATCGTGGAGGTCGTTCACATCGCTCAAATTGCAAAATTAATTGTATGGCACAACAAGATACTATAGATAATAGTCTGTCTAAAACCTTAGTCTCAGCGTTTCATTGTTTCAACACTTTGCGCTTCACTGTCCACACATCACTGTCACATTTCACAATGATGTTGCATATAAAAAAAATTCATATGCATGTATGAATGAAATAATGAATAAATGAAGGAAATACAACTCTAGAACTATAAAAAAAAACTAATGTAATTCTCACCACCTTAGAAACACAGACAGAGGAAACATCATTAAAGGTTGTGCATGGCTTTAAACGTATTCACGAACAGCATTAAATGAGTTTCACAGCACATATTTGGGATTATAACAATGTCGTGTGCTAATGCAAGCGTGTCAAACTGTTTCAACCCAGGCCACATCATCACCATGGTTACCATTAAAGGGACGGTTATTCTTTATTTTCTAAAACCTAGCTGTTTCTGGACTTGTCAATTTTTATTTCTATTTTCTTTGTTTTTGTCATTAAATCTCAAATTTTACAAAATTTGTGACTTTTATCATAAGATTGAGGTTTTTGTACCAAAACACAAATTAAGAAAGAAATTTTTTTCACAAAAGAAAGCTAATTTTGTTGTAAAATTTTGCAACATGTTTCTTTCGTAAAATTGAGAATTTTGTACTAAAATTTTACTAAAACTTTTCTTTTTTCTTGTAAAAATCACAAATTTTTACAAAAATGTTTACTTTAAGAAAAAGCAAGAAAATTTCATGGTTAAATTGCAAATTTTGAAAGATCAAGACTTTTTTTTCCAGTGCTATTTATCGTACAATCACAAATGTCACAAAATTGTGATATTTTATACTTAAAATTCCAGATGGTGGTATGTTCGAAAATATCAACATAAAGCAACAGTCATAAAATTGCAAATGTTGCATAATTTCAACTTTTTGTCCTAAAAATCAAAAGTTTTTGACAAAAATTAGCATCTCTTTGTTGTTAAACATTGTAAGTTTTCTAAATCATGATGTTTTGACATAAATCACATGTTTAACAGTCTCCTGGCTGCTATCAAACAGGCAGTCACATTAAAATTTCCTCAGAAATGTTCGAGTTATAAGCATATGGTTGTCTTTGCATGCTCTCACAGGCCAGATAAAATGAAGTGTCAGGCCGGATTTGGCCCACGGGCCTCGACTTTTACGTGTGCTTGTGCTTCAGCCAAATTATGAAACAGTTGCTGTAATTCCAGTCTGCCACCAGATGTCGCTGTTGCTCCTCCAAAGCTCTGGAGCGTTGAGGCTTTCTTTATTTTGTGCTGAAAATGATTCAAAGCTTCAAAAGGCTTCATTCAACCATCACTAAACACAGGTATAAGTGATCACCAGACCTGAGAAGCAAAACTACTTAATGAGATTATTACAGGACAAAATACCTCGGTCTCTTTATAACCTTCTGGCTTTGATTTACAAAAAAAAACATCCCCAAAGATCATTTTCTGAACTCCCTTTTGTAAAGGATGCATCTAAACTTCTGAGCAGAGATGTAACGAGCAACTCAAGCAACTCCCTGAATCACAGCAGCTTCTTCCCAGTCCTGGTTCAAACTTTCCCCTGATCAGATGCTGTGTATTACCTGCGGGTGCGTGGTGAGAAGTGATGAACCCGACACGTAGGACACTTTCTCGTGATGCGACTGGATGATCCAGTTGGAGCTGCCCAACGAGTAGCCGGAGCTTAGAGGGGAGATCTGTACAGCTCCAAACAACTCCTGGAGAAGACGAGACAAAAATAACCCAAAAAAAAACTTCAAAACGTGGAAAGATGCAGTATGAAAAAAATATCTTGACAGAGAGACACCGTCTTATTTTTTTTCACTCATAGAAACTAGTATTTGGCAGAGTGAAGCATCTAAGCCTGGTAAGTGCATCAGTAACTGGATTGGAGGTTTATTGTTGTTTTTTTTTAAATCCACAGGTTCTCACCACTTTCTGGGAATATCCCACAAGCTGCACTCTGCTGAGAGCTGAGTTGACCTCCTGCATGCTGTAGCAGCGCTTCCACGTCCACACATCCACCGCATCCTTCAGCGGCCCAGGAAGCATCCTGATGAAGTTAGATTACTCATTTAAATCTTATTCCATCTCCCTCAAGTACTCTCTTTATCTTCCCAACAGACCATTTCAATCTCTGACTGGAGCTTTATACTTTCAGGCATCTTTTGGGAGTGCTCCTGTGATGATTTAGTCGTTTACTCTTTTTACTCTCAACGCATGAATATGCTGCTAATTCAATCAATAACCACCAGTTTCCTTCTTCAAGCTGGAATACTGGACTAATGTCTCAAACAATCCTTAATGGAATCAAATTATTGAGTTAAGTTATCTTTACGCTACTTTACAATTAAGAAAACCAGAGTTATTTAATCTACAAAACCAGTAACTTTGAACATCTTACCAACCTTTGAACTTCCTTGTTCTTCCAGCAGGTGGCAGACTGAGCTTTAGGAACTCTCTCCATGAAGTTCACAAGCTCCTCCATCAGAAGTCTGAGGACAAAGTTTAATTAAAAAAAAGAAAAAAGCAAGAGCAACATTTCAGACCCCATACATTTAAATCTAAATTTAAATCTGTTTGTGTTGTCTTCTTACCTTCCGATCTGCAGGGTGGGCTCTGTGGCATACACTGTCCCCGTGAAGCCCGTGTGTTCAGTGATGTAGGGCAGGGCCATCATACAGTGGTAGTTGGAGATGAGGATGACATCGATGGTCGACAGATCCAGCAGTTCTCTCTGTGTGTGTGACAAAAAACATTATCATTAATCTGCAAAGGTCAGTCGTTATTCTCTTCCTTTGAAGTGCTGACTACAAGGGTGATTGATCACAGGGATTAGGAGAATAAAGTTAACTGAATACTGCAGAGCAAAGCATCCAACTTCAGTCCAGTTTCACTACTTCATGAAAAAAAGAAAAAAAAAACTGTTTGAATTACCTCTGGGAGACAGAACTCTGGCTGCGAATCCACGAAAACCCTTCCAGCACATTCTTTCAGCTCCTGGGAAGATGGAGAGAAATGAGTTAAGTCTGCATGTGTGGGGCCGATGCCACAGATAATAATCAATACACACTGAGTGGAAAAGAAGAAATGAAAATAAATAAATAAAAATATCGCAGAGTAAGGATTAGCTGGAGCTCCTTTAGCTGTTCCATCGTTTCATGTAAGCTAACGCAAAGTCAGCATTTACTATCGTCAAGAGTAACACTCATTTTTCATCAACATCTTGTATTTATGACGGGAGCACGGGAAAGCTGCATAATGTTTCCTCCCACACATTCCAGAGATTCTCTGTGGGATTAAGGTTTAGATTCTGGTGTGAAAATGGCACCTTGTGCTTCCTGAACTGCTCTTTCACAATAAACTAAATAATTCTGTAATTATCATCTCATTGTCTCATCCATTGAAGAAGACAATAAATGGATAAAAAAACTTGTCATTTAGTATAATCCAGGTTGTCAGCTGACCCCATTTTGCAGACACAATGTAGCTGAACTGATACATAATAAACTGAAGCCACCCCAGATCATAAGACCTCCTCCACATGCTGTCCAGGGATGGTGGGTGAGTCATTTCTTCTTCTTTTTGTGCTAATGTGATTGGTGAGCGTGTCCTTCACCAGCCCTCTCTGGCAGTTTATTCTAACATCTTTATTAATGTCTGAAATCCTGGTTCTGACATAGAGGACTGAAGATCACCAGTAGTGGGACATTTAAAGACAGGACAATTAAGGAGACACAACAGTGAGGGCGGGGTGTGTGAAGTGAGAGGGGGTGTGCAGTGGACTGTCTTACAATAAAGGACAAACGTTAGAGACAATGTATAGGAAGTAGAGAAAACAACCATCTACCGTGCAATGGCTCCTGTGCATATGTGCAGAATTCATGTAAACATTGTGAATTGATT
>JBAMYA010000017.1:7338305-7348399 GCA_037176975.1 Arrhamphus sclerolepis
GTACAGAATATTATGACACATCACATCTCTTTCGTCCTCTATTAGCTCATGAAGCACGACTTAAGTCAGTTTGTAATATGTCAGATCCAAACAACGTTGTCGGAAGATACAAGTAGCTATTTCCAGGTTCTTCTGAAGAAGTTCTATTAGAGCAGAAAAAAGAACCTTACTGTTGGCGCACTTTGTTCTTATATTATTAACTACTTCATGTAATCTCATGCTGGAACTCAGCATGCAAGAGCCAATCAGGTTTAGACCTTCTCTGATGCATAAATTCTGCTGATGATCAAATCATTGGACAATTGTTCATGCTATTTGTGTTTAATATTGGTAGAGATATGCCGACTTATATTGCGGCCATGACTTGTATTTTGCTAATCATCAACTTGGCTTTCAGCAGGAGGGTCCATGTCCTTGGGGGGTGGGGGTGGGGGTGATCCAGGTCAACTTGTGACGCCATATAAATGAAATTGAGTTGAATTGAATTGAACTGCATCACACTTCCCTGAACTTCTCTACAGTTATAAAGCATCAGGGAGTGAGGAAGGGAGTAAAAAAGAAAAAAAAAGTACAAAAAAGACTGATCGGTAAAAGTAAAGGATTGAAGGATTGAGAAGAGATACTTTTCTGTCTTATTAAACAAAAGGCTTTACATACATACGCAGCAGTGACTGTCCTCCATCAGTTCTCATTGCTTTTGCATTCATTTACTCCACTGAAGATTAACAGGCCTTATTCTGCTCTTCCTCAGCGCTCCGACACTCAAGAAAGCTCTTCTGGATCCATCCATAACGATATGCAAAAACTGTGGGCTAACTGAAAAACAAGTGGGATGTGATAACAAAAAACACGGCCTCCCAGCTACTGAAGAATACCGTTTTATTCCCTCTGTAATCTAATCTCGCTCCAGCTTTTTAATTCTTCGAGGAATCCTGATTGAATTTGTTTGATCTCACGGGCCTTCAGACAGCTAACTTCAAAAATGTACCAATTAAAAAAATAAATAAAATTCTCGTTTTCAAAATGATGCAGCCCTCCACATTCAGATTGTGATAATTTGTAATGAGAAAGTGTGTTGAAATGAACGCGGGGCAGGGATTTAGTTCTTTGCAACATATAGCACGGCTATTCTACAGGAAACATGCTCCCACAGTTAAAGCAGTCAAAAAGTAAATGTCTCAACGGATCACAAAAATTACACCCCATATGACGATACTTGAAGGAGCACCTAGTGCAGTGTGGGGGTTTTTTGTATTTTTTTTTTCCATTTTCCCCAAGTCTGTTAAGATCTTTTCCCATGGCTTCCCCCAAGCGCCACCGTGTTGCGTTGATAAGGCTTTCTGTCTTCAACCGCCGGATGAAAATAAGACTTTTAAGGCAGAACCTAAAGGCATGCAAATTAACTACATTTACAGTATTTACTGACAGTACAAGCATGTTTGTAGGAGGGAAAACTTTGACGAACGCTAATCCACCTCTTCTAGAGCTAATACTTGAGAAGATGGATGGAGTGTCGTATTGGAGGCAGGTAGAATATTATCATAATTTTTGTTATTATTATTATTACAATTATTATTATTGGAATTTGGTTCGGTTGACGGTATTATGAAATACACACAGCTAGCGTCAGTAAACTCGGAACAATAAATAGAGTAGCGGCAAATTTAATGTAGCACATCACTGATGCGCAAGCTCCAGTAGAATGAAACTGTGTGGAAAATACTTTGCTCACTTCACATTTTGGCAGTTGATCTTTAAATAATTTAAATATATATTTCTATTCATATCTATATTATTTGTGCGAGTTGTTCATATGTGTGTGAGAAATCTGTGTGTGTGTGTGCATGTTTGTGTGTATCTTGTGGTGTGAGAGTGTACTCGCACTGTTGCACCCCCGCACACGGTTGGATGTTGTGTGTAGATCTTTTTTTGTAATCTTTTTTTTTTAGCAAATAACATTCTCATGCACACGAGTGTTTCAAACACAAGAAGCAGATCCATTGAAAGGTAGTCCAAGCATTATTTTTGTTTTTGTTTTTTTTTCAGTGGAAATAGCTGCAAACTGAATGGAACATGAAATTCTTTCTGTGCAGTCCGTGGCAGCTGGTGGAACGCTCCGCTCGCACTCGGGCCTATTTCTGGAGGTCACACTGCAGCAGTAATACGATGGACGGGTCGCTCTTGGCTGCCTCTTTGAACTCCTCCAGTGTGATCTGGTCGTCGTTGTTCTTATCCATCTTGGAGAAGATCTTGTCCACCCTCTGCTCTGGCGTCAGGCCGTCCTCGTTCATTTTCATCATGATCACCGTGCCAACCATCTTGTAGATCGCCTGCCAGTTTGAAGACAAGAAAAACAAAAAAAAAGAAAAGGAAAAAATGGGTGAATTTTAAAGCAACATCATGGAACTTGAGCTAAATTAAATGCTAAATTCTATGATGGAAGATGACTTGTGTGCAAGAAGAAAGCCTCTTTTGCCTGAAAAAAAGAACATAAAAGCACGACTCTGGTTTGCAAGATCTGAACAAACTGCAAGAAGTCTGAGCAACGTCCTGTGAATATATGAGACCATGGTGGAGTCTGCCTTGATGCAGAGCAACATGTTTTGTGGAAACCAAAGACTATTTTAGCGGAAACCACTGTCAAGCACGGCAGTGGTATGGTGATGATTTGGGATTGTTGAGCAGCAACAGAACCTTGCTGTCTTTGAGTAAATCATCAATTCAGAACAATAAGCTGAAGAATATCAGAAAAGAAATCATGATTCTGGCCTAATCAAGGTCTAGACCTCTGCTTTGGCAAACCGTCTGATTAATGGAGAGGATACTTAGCGTGAATGTATATCGAGAGGAATGTTGTTTGTTTGCAAGAAATGACATTAATGTCACACGGGAAACAACAATTTCAAGTTACTGCTGATAAAAGTGAATCCCCATTGGGGTACTTGCTCACATGCTCATCTCTCTCTGCATTTTATTTGAATACATCGATAATTTGATCCGAGCATAAATATCGTGCTTTGGATTCTTGTGTTGCAGAAAGTTATAAATCAAATAAGGGGGGCAGAAACCAATCTCAGCCTTGCATACTGTCGCCACTCAGGGAGGAAAAACAATATTTGCTTTCTGGCTTAGTGTTAATTAAGAAGACTGATCCAAGAACAGCAACGCATCAATGTTTAATCCACTGTTGTGAGCAAAAATCTACAGTTGCAATGTACAAATATTAGTTTCCTCAGCTAATGCTCAGCAGGAATGAAAGCTTTGTCAGTCATTTCAATTAAAAGAATAAAGAACCAAATATCTTCATCTGTCGGAGACGAGTGTCTACGTGTGATGTTGGTTTTCGCTGCGGTACCTCAATGATCTCCAGCATCTCCACACGTGTGATCTTGCCATCACCGTCCAGGTCATACATGTTGAAGGCCCAGTTGAGTTTCTGTTCAAAGCTGCCTCTCGATGTGATGGACAGAGCGCAGATGAACTCTCTGAAGTCAATTGTGCCGTCACCATTCTTGTCGAAGGTCCTGAAGGCATGTTGGGCAAACTTGGACGCATCTCCATAAGGGAAGAACTGAAAGAAAGCAGGAAGGTTTTTTGCACATACGTGAGTGTCAGAAGAATGAAAATTAATCTCTTTACTTGCCGTGCATAATGACAAAGAATGTGTTTGTTCTCCCTGACAATTACCTAAAGTAATAAAATGATTGATTTCCTATTCTGACCCACTATCTGGCTCTGTGTACTCACGTGCAGGTCTGCGGATCCAGCTCACTGTAGGGAAGACTTCAAAAACATATGCCCATTCATACGGTTTACAGTCTGCTGTCTTATCCATGGACAGAAATGTGAACTGTGCTTCTAAAACAGGCAGCAACACTTAGATTCTAGTATTTATTGATCCCCGAGGGTGAAACTGTCTTTCACTGTGAGCCCCTACGCTGGAAGGTCAGGGTCTCCAGCACACAGCAGATAGTAGCTGGTGGAGCTCTTCTTCTGCTCACGCACTAAATACGTCCTGACACGTCTGACAACGATACAAGTATTGCAGTTGCATGATCACATTCCTCGAGGCTTCCCTCCACAGCAGTTCACACAGAAAACAGAAGAATTAGAGCGTACAATCTAAAAGATCCAGACAGTTTTAAGTCGTGATCATTGATTGTATTTATACGTTTGTATCCATAGTCTTTTAATTAACTTGATCCTTTGAGATCCAATTAATTCACGCAGTTAACTGCTAACGCAGTGTTGTGAGCTCCCGAACACTATTTTTAGACATGGTTATTTCACAAAGTTTAATTAGTATAAATAAGTTAAGACACACTGGTTATAAGATACAGAATTTAACCAAGTTTCAAGAGTGTAAATAGATAAATACACACTGGTCATAAGACATGATTATTTTGATAAGACATATGAGTATAAATAAATAAGCACACTGATTTAAGGAATGGTATTTTGTAACGTATGAATACTATGAATATGTTAAGAAATGTGGATGTGATGTAAGACCTGTCCGGTAGCAATGAATGTATATACGAAGTTGACACTGAAATGAAGGGTTTTTTAGCCTTTGAAACATTGATATTTCTGTTGTATGTAAATGTAAATACTGTTTTACAGTATTGAAGTGAATCTTTATTAGTGCTATTGTGGAATTCCATTCAGTATGAATGTTTAGTTAGTTTCCATGTTATTGCACTATTCAGCCATAGTGGTCTACTATCACTCATGTTTTGGAGATATGTGATCATACGTGTGTTGTTGAAATGACGATATGAATGCATTTGTAATGAACGTTTACTGCTGAACCACACTGAGACAAAAGAAAAAGAGAAGTATTGCACAGAGATATTTTGATACTATTTTGAGTAAATAAACAGACGAGAAGAACGAGAAAAGGGCAGCCTGTGTCATCTCCTTTCTTTTATCCACCTTTTTACAGGTACTATCTTTATTACTGTGGTACCACTCTTGGGACCCATAGTATGTATTAAAAGTCAACTTAAAAAAAAAAAAACAGTCGAGCAGCTCCACTTGGAGGCAGTTGGTTGTGATGACCAAAGGCAGAGCCAATGGCTGTCAATAGTTGTCAATTGTATGATGTAAAATGATGTCTTGCTACGTGACTGGTCGGTTTTATTGCTTAAACAAAAATTTATCTGATGTGGTACAAAACAAGATTCACCCCTGTGCAGTTGCCATGGATGCAAAGGCTGTAAATATATTTATTTCTGCTGCAACGTTAGCACTTCGCACATCTAAGGAGCTAAAACAGTCTCAATATTCACAAATGCACAGGACGTTTCACATGTGCGTAGGACAGGATTCTCACACATGTGTTTCTGATGCAAACACAAATATAACTTGATTGACAAACGACTTCTGGTCTGTGGACTTGGTCAATTTTGAGACTCTCCTGAAATCTCTCCACAAATGTCTTTTTTTTTTAACATGGAATGATCTGCAACCAATCAGATATCTTCCTTGTTTCAGCCAATCATAAGAATGCACCCCATGTGGGAGACAATTTACTCATAAGCCAATCACATTAAGCCATTCAAACTGCACAATTTGCCTGTGAATTTCGGTCAGTTAATCATATATTCTAGCAACAACAGCAGAGCAGTAAGTGAAACATCTAATCTAACATGTTTGGCTACTTAATCCCCTTGTTAAAAACAAAAAAAAAAAGACATTTGTGGGTTGAGGCATGTCAGGGGTTTCTCAAAATTCACACACAAATGCAGCGACGTCCACAGTCCAGAAGCCATTTGTAAATCAAGTTATATTTGTGTGTGCATCAGACATACGTGTGAATCTTGCCCTGCACGTCTGTGAATCGTCTTGTGCATTTGTGAATATTGAGACTGTTTTAGCTCCATAAACATCAGTGTCAACAAGGATTTGCTCAGCACCTAGTGATCAGTCGAGGAACTGCAAAAAAAAAAAACCCTACTTCATGGATGAGCCACGAATGATGAAATGATTTGCCTGGAGGCATCTTTGTGACGCAGAGCTGGCAGCATTAAGGTGCCAATACCTTTCCAAACATACAAATCATATCACATATTCTTCCTTTAATATCCACACCAACAGAACGACTGAAATGATTAATGGTGCTGAAGAATTCAGAGTCTAAAATCAAAGCAAATAAAAGCCTCGGGGATGTTTCCATGTCAACATCACGTGGATGTCGTGTGGTCATTACATAAATGGATTATGCACAGCCTATATCTTTTTTTGGCTCAGTGATGCCTAAATCCACCGTCCAGTTCTACTGTGAACCATTTAATAAATGTGATGGATCCATATTGACTAAGACTTCAAGTGGTGACAGTCCATATCATCGCTGCGTACCAGAACACTGGGAATACGAGGTCAGCAAATGCAGAAACTCTGTAAAAGGCCTTTGAGCTTCAGCACATTATCTGCTGTAAACCGTGAATGATGTGGGTGGCTGCTAGAAGCCGAGTGATTCATTAGACATAACCTTCCACTTGACCTCCCGAGGAAAAAAAAAAAACAAACATCTCAGAGCTCGTGGGTAATCTGAGCTGAGCGAGGCTGCTCTCTAAGGGCCTGTGTAAACAAACGAGGGCAGGGTGTTTCAACTTTTAGTCATGCAAATGAAACAAGTTGGAAGATAATTTTCAGGCTGATTTAATGTTTAATGTTTACTTTAGCTACTGAGTCCACAAAAATAATAATAATAAAAAAGAAATAGTTAGGTATACATGAACTAGTTATTCAGCAGTATGAATGCTGATTGCTCAGCTGATGACTAGAAATGGATGATTTGGTCAGTGTGAACAAAAGATCTGGCACTTCCACTTAAAGAAGATGGCCCAAAGTCAAGTTGGGCTGCAGATAATAAAACTGATCTGAATTCAATATTACTTTAAATATTCCTCAAAGGGTAAAATTACACAATCGTAAATTTTATGTTTGATGAAAAAAACAAACAAAAAACAAACTTCTGGCTTCATAAAATCATATATTTGTGAAAGAAAACTTTTGGATTTGAATTTCAGGGTTTATGATGTCACAAAGTTGAAGCAAAATATTGATTTTTGGAGTCTACGTAAGAAAAAGAAGAAAATGATACTTCATCAAATTGAAAAAAATCACAAGGAAAATGTTCTTTCATAACTTCTAAAGATTTAAGTGTGACTTCACTAACATGAATAAATTTGAAAGAGAAAGCTTGAAGTTTCTGACTTTACAGTCAAATTTGAAAATAAAACAAAAACAAACAACGCCAAAGCCCCTAGAAATTTGTAAAAAAAACAAACAAACAAAACAAAATACCATATTCATCACATCACTGAATTGTACATTTGTTTAACTTCATTGATAATGAGAAAAAGCTCATGTTTTCAATCATTGACAGCTGAGTACGATCATTCAAAGGATGGAGGTTCTCTCTGCTGTTTAATTCACTGTTTTGCACCATTTATAAATAGCAGGCCCTCACTAGATTAATTATGCTGTTTTCCCTCCAAATCTCATGTAAGTCTTATAATCTAAACACATAAAAAGGTGAATACATTATCCTTATTTGCAGAACAGCTGAGCCTCTTTAGGATGCACAGAAAACACACTGAAATAAGTAATGTGGCAGTTAAAAAAATAAAACAGGAAAAGGAAAAATTGAACACTGAGAACTGGTTGGTGCATCTCTATTCAGCATCCTTGTCAAGGATCGTATGATAAATTATTGATCTTTGCATAACTTCCATCCTTTTTTTGACAGCTCAAGTTGTTAAGCAAAGTTGAAGTCTCTGACATTTATAAAAAAATATATATATCTTCCTGCCAATATCAAGACAAAAGCATTCTCCTTGATCTGAAATTTACAGGACGAAGTGGTAAGTTGCTGAACTGAATTACGGGTAAAATGGGTCTAAAGAAAGTGGAAAAGAAAAAACAAACAGTCAAAATCTTTCACTATAGCATTTCCACAAATGTACATCTGTGTAACTTCTGTAACTTCAGTTTATTTGCCCAACTTGTAGCCAGTGCAAACACAAACCTGGCAATTTATTACCTGAAAGTGCACAAAGTTACCTAAAGGCATGTTGGGCTCACGGTGAGTTTCTCGGTGTGGAGTGTTTGATCCCAGCACCTCATCAGAAAAGCACTCCCACACATGTGAAGGCTGACTACACATAATAACAGTGCAGCACAGCTCAGGGGACGCAGCCAGAGGTGCTTCTCCTCCATTTCAAGCTTTCGTCTGTTGATGCTAACTTCAATATTTAACCCTCTTTCCACCTTCTCTAGGTCCATGCTAAAGACGGAAAACCACACGTGTTTGGGATAAGTAGCTTTTTGCATGATTATACTTGTTGATTAATTGCTATATATGTCAACACATGTTCAATAAAAAAAGAACTGGACAACCCATCTGTGATGTCATGTATAGATCATTCACATGAAAATGTATAGTAGTTACAGTTACCGTTTGGCAGGGATCCGGGATAAAACTAGGAGGCTTGAACTGTAACAGGGACGGCCTCTTCCTAGATCCTTTCAGCATTTACATGACCACTTATGGCGGCGGAGGTGTTTGCATGTGAACTACCATTCCACACCACCTGGTGGCAGTAGTGCACCACTTTTGCTGTTTGTCAACCACCAGTAAATAAAAAGAACACACATTCCTCCATACAGGGTCGTTCCTGATCATGGAAATAGTCATCAGCGCTTTAGGACCCCCTGGAGACACCCACACAGCGGATATGGACTGAAATGCAGCTGTCACTCAAAAAAACAAAAAACAAAAAAAACAAAAAAAAAAAAACAAAACATCCATAATTATGCATTTAGTTTCACATGATGAGATACATCAGCTCCCCCCCTCCCATAGTTATCATGGATCTAGATATGGAGGCTGTTGTTATGTATCCTGCTGTCTTCTAAAAGTCATCAAGCCATTTCACTAAACCGTCTAAAAACACAGCAGAAGTTGATGGCTGATAGGAAAGGAGAATGCAGAGGATGAATGGCAAACAGGAAAACAGGGCAGAAAAGAAGGAAAGGTTTGTGCTATAAAACTGCCCCATCTGCAATGAGGTCCCACCCATTGCAGATGAGCGAATCATCCATGTGAATTCTGCTGCAGTTGCAAACTGATCAGACTGCAGTGAAAAGTTAAGAGAATTAAGGCAGACAGAAAAGAAAGAGATGTGGAGGAGGAGGGGTGGGGGACTACCATGATAAAAAGAGATGAGGAGAGACAGAGGACAGAAAGTACTGAAAAAGAGATGAAGGAACGAGACAAAAATTGGTGTGACAGAGGCAGCACGACAGAGATGCAGATCTCATCAAGGTTTCATTCTAACCCGTCTGCTCCACAGAGAGGAACTAATTTGAGTTTGGAAGTCCCTCTCAGGACCAGAAGGGCCAGCGTGAAGCTGCCAAGAGGCACGGGACACTATGCATAAATGAGATGTGGCTTTCTTTTCCGCGAGCGCCGTCTCCTGCTGCTGTTTAGCCCTGCCTTGTTTCATCCGCCGATCCCTGAGGAGCAGCAGGAGGCACGTGGACTAAGTGGACAACTGTGGAAGGAGTTGAAGGAGGGGATGAAGAAGTGAAGTGAGCTATGGACCATTTTATGTGAAAAGAAAGAAGTAGCATCAACTGTTGTAAACAAAACAAAAAACAAAAACAAAAAAAACCAAACCCCTAAAGCAATCACTAGGTGGCACACAGCTACCATTTAACATCCAAAATGACCCGGTCAGCACATAAAGCAACCATTTTGTCAACTTCACAGACACAGATGTTCGGCTGTGTCTTATTCATCTCTTGATCTGGACACCTATTTTAATCTGAGGACAGCCTGAACACCAGACTGCTTCTGTCCACTCAGGGGGAGGTGAGGCAAACCAGCACAGGAGGTGTTATGATGGCTGATATCACCATGATTTGGTGTGTGACAGTCCATGTGTGTTTTAAAACTGCCGCAACATGACACACGCACACACACAGATATATAAATTTAAAAGTATACATATATATATATGTGTGTGTGTATATATATATATATATATATATATATATATATATAAATATATATATATATATAC
>JBAMYA010000017.1:7355368-7368506 GCA_037176975.1 Arrhamphus sclerolepis
TCCATCAGAAATAATAAGATCCAGAAGGACACATATTAGCATGAGAAGATAATCATCGGAGCACCTCTGATATCAGCCCCTGTTGCTTTTCTGCCCAGATACAGCAGGAACAAATGGGAGCATGGCGGTGTGGATGCTAAAAGCTACTATAAGAAGGTATTCATGCGAGCCCAACCAACACTTCTGTTAGCCTCTAACAATGAGCAGAAAGCTAATTAACAGCCATGCCTCTTCACACAAAAACTACTACACAATCTGCTTGTCTTTTATTATGACCTCAGACACCTCTGAGGTCATAATAAAAGACAAGCAGATTGTGTAGTAGTTTGCTGAAGAATATAGTCAGTTTTTACATTTTTATCTTTTGGAGTCCCACACTTATTTTCCTTTCTTTTTGAAAAATAAATTTTCCAAGTTTAAGGCTAATTTCGGTCACATTGAACCATCAATGCATTAAAACCCCAAAAAATGAAGAAGTGCTGGCTGGATATTTTTCAAATCCCCAAGAAACCAAGTTTGATGTTTAACCTTATATTTGGCAGACGCTTTTTATCCAAAGCCAACTTACAACAGATTTCTTCAGCACAAGTTTTATGCAACCGGGATTCGAACCCACTTCGTGGGTATAAGTGCTACCAGTAGACTATCAGGGAGTTCAAACATTTTTATGTATAGTATACATTCCATAAATACCCATATGTGGTCCTCAGTGAAATGAATTAAGGTAAGTAGGTTTTCTTTATGTGTCCTGGAGTTTTTCGTTGATGAATGTTGCAAAATTAATTTAGCTTCCACTAAAATGCTATTTTGAATTCTAAATTTCTGTGACATCACCTAGAGAATTGTTTTTAGATACCATGGAGACAGGAGCTGACTCCACCAATTCCCAGTAATCCAAAAAATGGGTAAATAGGTCAAAAAACAAGATGCCTTAACTGAGTTGATAGAAGCTACCTGTTTTGGCTTTGTTTGGGTTCCTAAGCTGGGTGTAAACCCTTGCTTTAACTTGCTTTAGCAGCTGACAAAAACAGAATGAAATGTGCCAATCTGACAGACAGTCAGACACTCCTATGAACAAAATATAATGCATTTCAGCACCTTTTCAGAAACCCCTAAATCTGACCAACCTCCTGTATACACAGCTTTAACATCATAAATAATTCCAAAGCGGCTATAAATGTGGGATTTCCACATCAAATACGTTTACCAATGGTGCCCATCATGGTATTTCAAGAAAAACGTCTTTAACTTTTGTACAAAGGTTTTTTTTTCTTCTGTTATCCCACAATGAGCATATTTATTGTAGCTAAATCTTAATTTCTTCTTCTTTTCCTTTGGGCTGTTCCCTTCAGGGGTCGCCACAGCGAATCATTTGTCTCCATCTGTACTTCTCCATCCTCTTCTCTCACACCAACTAACTTCATTTCCTATGTCACTTCATCCATAAGTCTTCTCTTTTTTACTCCTCTAGACCTCCTGCCTGGCAGTTCCAACCTCATCATCCGTCTGCTGATTTATTCACTAACTTATTTGCGTGACGACATGTGACGCAAATAAGATAAATAACATAAGGCTATTGAGTTTGTTCATTACAAGAACAAAGTGTAAATCTGTTCCATATGAAGGTAACTAGTAAATTACTTCTGTTATAATCTGACGCTAAATAGAATATAAAATGAACACAATTAACTTGACCTTCTTACAGGGACGAGTGCTGCCCTTATAATAAATTATGATAAAATGCTAGGGGAAAAACTGAATACCTTAATTGGAAAATTGACTCATTTTTATTAGGGTGAGGAATTAAGATTATTTTTGTCCATGTAAACGTAGACAGTAAGTAGAGCCACACCTTCACATAGAGCTGCTGGAACTCCTCCAGGTTAAGGCGGCCGGTGGGACAGTCCTTCAGGAATCCCTTGTACCACTGCTTCAGCTCATGCTCGTTAAACTCTGTGTTCTTCACCAGATCCTCCATCACCTCAGGGGTCAGCTTGCTGTTCTGTTTCCCCATTTTTGTCCTGCAAACACAGAGATGACACAGGATGAGCAAATGCACTCACTCAGGAATGATTTTTAGGCATCTGTCCAACGATGCAGAACAAAAAGAAAGGCCTGAGCGTGCTGTGAAGATTGCCCGGAGTGATCGATCTGAGCTGACACCGGATATTTCTAGAAAACTCTAAAAATAAGCTTCAAGCAAATGAACTGTAATAAGATTCTTTTTTTTAAACCACTCACTTACTTTTCCCAAATTAGAACAAGCATCTGTTTTGTCCTAATTTGTTTGTTGTTTCATTTTTAGGAGATCTTTCAACCTTCTAAATCATTCTGAGAGAATTGCATTACAGATAATCAAGAAGGTATTTAAATATCTAATGCTTTTCACTTTGAGGGAAAAAATTTAGTCTGGAGGTGGGGAAATTATATAAAAATTGTGCCAATTTGTGAGGAGGAAAAGTGTCAATTAGTAACTGCACATCAAGTCTTATTTTTTCCAGTTCAACTTTTATTAAATTCTTTTGAAAATCTCACTCTATAAATTAAAAGAGCAACGGTGGCCTTCTTTAAGCAGGCTCACCATTAATCTAACAAGTGTAAATCATGAGAGATTATAGAAGAACAAAATTTAAGGTTTAAAAGTAAATTTAAATTAAGGTATTAAAAGCCTGAGTAAATAAAGATGGAGGACACTTTAATGTACCAACACTGATTTTCCTCTTGAGGAACAGAGGTCGGGAGGGAGGTTCTGTCTCAAGTGGAGGAGTTTAAGTCTGTTCGGGTCTTCTTTACAGGTGAGGGAGGAATGGAGCAGGAGAAAGCAAGGTCTATTGTGAAGTTGAGGCAAAAGGCAAGACTCTGTTTACTGGTCAGTCTCTGTTCCTACCCTCATCTATAGTAATCAGATCAGAGATACAAATGGCTGAAATAAGTTTCCTCCATAGGGTTACTGCACTCTCCCTTATAGATAGGAGAAGCTCAGTCATCCAGGAGAGACTCAGAGTAGAGTTGCTGCTCCTCCATATCAAGAGGAGTCAGTTGAGGTGGTTTGGGCAACTGGTCAGGATGCCTCCTGGCGAGGTGTTTTGGACATGTCCAACCAGGAGAAGACCACGAGGCAGACCCAGGACCCAGAGACTACATCTCTCTCCTGGTCTGGTCCTCCCGGAAGAGCTGGAGGTATTGCCTGGGGAGAGGGAGGCCTTGGCCTCTCTGATTAGGATGCTCCCTTTCGGATAAGGGGAAGTGAATGGCCTTCATATAAGTTTTAAGGACCTATACCATTGACGTTTTTCAGGCACCAAGCTAAAACAAAAAACACAAAAACACTTTTTTTGGATTTGTTTGTATCAGTTGACCTTTTCTTGTACCCCCACGTGGAGCACAATGTCAGCTCTAAGTGTTTCTATAAAGGCCAATATATCAGAAGTTGCTTTATAGTCTTTGGTGACTGACACCTCTATAAGATTTTCAGTTAATACAATAAACAGTAAGTTCATAAATCCATATCCCTTTAGGCAATAAGATAAGATAAAATTAACTATTCAGTCCTGACGGAGACTTTTTTTGGGTTTAAAACTGCCAAACACAGCTGCAGTTACACACAGATACACTGAAAATTTAATATTGTACAGATGAACACTGCACGTTATGAGGCACACAGTAAAACAAAGGACCGGTACAGTCCAGTAAAAAACAATCTAATGAAATAAAATAATTAATAAGTGGGTACATAATATCCTAAAGCCAGAGGCAATAAACACTAATCATATATATACTAATGAAATGTGGTCTAATAATTAGCAATTTTTCAATCACAACAAAAAAAAAGACTGTATGTTTGCTCAATGAGGTCAATAAGAATTTCTTTATTATTTCCATCACACGGGGACATTCACAAAAAGACAAAAGTAGATGACAGTAGGTAGGAAAAAAAAGGAAAATACTTAGGAAAGAATGAAAAACTCATTCTGGCAGCTGCTTCAACAGCCACTTCTCTTACATTTGTGGGTGGAAATGGTCTTTGCCACCATAAAGTTGAGCTTTCTCCTTTTCACTTAGGTCTCCTGCATGTAATATTGCGTCATGCTTTACATAATTAAAAAATAGCTTGAATGACCTGTTTTGCCTGCCCCTGGTACCTGGAGTGCTTGTTAGGAACAGGTTAAAGAAAGTGGGCCACTGGGATTTTTCAGTGAAAAAAAAAAGACTAAACGAAATATGTTTTAGTTTAACGTCCCTTTGCAGCCCCCCTGCAGCCACTTGCACACAGATCCCTCTGTTCCCATCTGCATGGTGCTGGTGTGGCCTCATAATGGTCTTATTAGTTCATCAACCTTTTAATTATCACAAACCTGCCAAACATGCTCAGAATTTTGGAATAATTCTGCTTTAACTCCATCCTGTGATGTTCTATTAGATGTGTTCAGCGTTAAAAAGTGTGTGTTGCTGGCACAGCGACGAGGTTTCTATTCATTTGACGACGCTGAAGTGACTGGCTTCCTTGTGAGTAAAATGGACACATTTTGACCTGAGATTCACTTCAAATGAGCATTACATTCACGTGAGGGTTTACGTGACACATGTGCAGAGACTTTAAGTTATCCATGTTTACTTATTGATCATCTGTTGGTTTCGCTTTTGTCCGAACACGACTAGGAAACATTGCTCCTTGTATGTCAGTTCATCTTAGACCTAGGTGACAACATCCAGGAAATTTTCCAAAACAGGCTTTGCTCCCCTCTCTGCAGCTTATTACAGGTTTGAAGCATAACTCTGTCAGAAAAATTGATTTAATTGGTCTTCTGGGTCAAGTTTCCTCAACAAAGTCTCAAGACGTGTATGAGATATATACTGTTGCACAATAAATATAAATCATTGGTTCAAATACTCAAAAAAAAAAACTAAACTAAACAAAACAGCATGATAAATGACAAGAATATAATCTTTTATGTCCATATATTTCATGTAACAAAGGAGGACTGAAACAGATTGAAAGCTTAAAGGTTGAAAACTAATTATTAAAAGAAAAGGGCAAATAAAGCAAAGAGGCTGCGGGTCAAGGTATCTGAAAAGGCAGATTAAATGTAAATTAGCAAACATAGCCCAGAGTCACAGAAGAAAGAGCAGAATAGGATCAAAGCAGGTAGCAGGAAGGATTAATGTGGATATGAAAGACGACAAGGGCAATTTTCAAAACCTCATACTAACAGTTTGTACTGATTTTACCAAAATGTAGTAACAATTACAAGTGTACAGTCTGCTGGTCTGATTAGTTGCATACTGAAAAAAATCATCTGTAATAGCACAACATGCAGGTATTTTTTTAAACTGTTTGCATACTGAGTGATACATTTCAACGCAGTCTCACTCCCAACTCGTCATATATTGACGCTTTGGCGTTGCGCGTCACATGTTGACGCAGTGGGTACCCCTTTTGCGGCATTTTTTGACGCGCACATTCAGTGTCGCATTTTGGGCATCCTCCACCCCAACTGTCCTACTGCCTAACCCTCATCATATTTTTACCCCCAACCCTCCTCATTTCCCTATCCCCCCACCCCCCCACTTCCCACCCGCCACTCCCCACCCTAACCATCCTACAGCCTAACGCTCATCATATTTTTACCCACAACCCACTTCTTTTTCCATTTGGATAACTTTCATACATACTGAGAAAAGTAATATAAATGAACAACAGGTAATTGTGGTCAGCAGATATCAGGTGAGAAACAAAGTAGAAAGTAAAATGAACAGAAATTAATAAAACAGACTGAAACAAAAAAAATGGAAGTCAGTGCCATGCTTCATAACTTATGCAACATTTTAAAATCTCAAAACTGCAAAACGGTTGCATTTCCATTAACATGCTTTCTAGGCAATAAAGTAAATTTATTTTCTCCAAAATCCACCAAATGAAACTTGCATATGGCAGCACCGTGTGTGTGTGTGTGTGTGTGTGTGTGTGTGTGTGTGTGTGTGTGTGTGTGTGTGTGTGTGTGTGTGTGTGTGTGTGTCTCCCTCTGCAGTGATGCGGTCTGGGACCGGGGAGATCGATCAAAAGTAAAAAGCTAATAATGCAGTAATTACGTCAGAGATAATGAGGGTTCCTTTAAGAATGAATGGACTTCTGAAGATGTCACATGAGTGGAAACAAGGTGTTAAATAGAAAAGGAGGTCTGTGTGCACATTGACAAGGAGCAAGAAAACACTCCAGAGGTGCAACATTAGATCAAAATAGTTACTCAGGGAAAACAAACAAAAACATTAAAGGACCTCAATTTACTATATAATTTGTGGACCACAGTCTGGTGGCTGCTTGTCTACAGAAGATAAATTTCTGTTACCCTGAAATCCAATTTCAAAGTTTTTCGTCTAGGTTCAGCATGACCAAAGTTCACGGGAGAACTTTGCATTAATAAAGTGCGAAAGTGAAGCTTGAGTTACACAATGATTAATAGGCCTCCTCGCTGCCTATCATCTAAATGGGCAAAGCAAAAAATAAATTAACTTATTACAAATTAATTTGCTGCAGGTACAATGTGGGAAAAAAAGCTGGTTATTGAGGAAATTGAAAACTAAATCTAATTAAGTCAATGAAACGCTGTAACAATATACATAGAAATAACAATTCCACCTTGCGAAGGTGAGGGCGTAAGGCATGCTCACTGAAAAATGTCCTTTTTGGGAGATCTTAGATAGATAACAGAGAATAATGTGCATTTTTAACTAGAGTATTAAAACTACTGGCTTTAAAGTGCAATTTCTGTTTGATTGTGTACATTCACCTATTCACCTTATTTGAGTCAGGTTACTTTCTCACTCATGAATATTTTTTCATGAATTGCAGGTTATTTAGCCCAAAAAGATGCAAAGCAGCCCTCTCCATCTCTGTGTCTTCCAGCAACTTTTCCTGTGTGCAAAGTACACAGTACAGTATCTGGCATTTATTACAAAGATTATGCAACGTGAGCACACAGAAGTATTCCGATAAAACAACCCTGCATCTCTGAAATAAGAGCTTTCAGCAGCGCAGATCTGGCTCTATGTTAATGTGACCCGCAGGGCTTCTCAAGTGTGCTCGGTTGTTTACGAAGAGCAGAGGATGTAGTACAGTTGTTTTCATTCGTAAATGACCCTGTGATCCATCAACAGCAGTTGCAGCATGAACTAAACTGCCACTTGGGGATTTTTCAGTAAAAACATTTAGAAGCAGTGTAACAGATTTATTTTACTTTTAAACATTAGCGCATTGCACTTTCCAAATAAGCACATCTCCACCCAACAGATGAAACCATTTCGCTGGATGATACACTGAATTCCTCTTTCATTTTGCTCTGAAAGTACTCTTTTGCTTTCTTTTTTTCTGCATTTCGACAGTTCATTTGGTTTAATTTCTGGTAGGAATGCATAATGCATCGAAAAATGCACTTTGAAAATTAACTTTGAAGACTGATTACATATTTGACCAATCAGATGAAACTTTACTACCCGAGTTGCAAATTTGAATGTCAAATTACATGATATTAGAATTCCGAATGTTGCAGTTGCAGGGTGCAATTTTCAATTAAATAGGATTAATTCATAGTGGGAAGACATTAGCCTATAACACTGCAGGGTTATTTACCTACATATGTATATATATATATATATAGACACATATACATATATATACATACACACATTTGTATATATATATATATATCTATACATACATGCATATATACATATATATACATATATAGCAGGGTTCCCCCCACCATATAACTATGTTGGCATAGTACCACTGTCCTTTTGTCTGGCACCACCATTGATTTCTGAGCCAACGTCAATCAGTTTAATAATTTTTTCTAGCCATTTTAAGCACTGATCTACTTCAGTGCTACCTTTGTTAACTCATACCCTCTCGTCCAGTCTCTCCGCCCATTCGCCGCTAGCAGGTACTTGAGGTGTAGGTAGAGCTGGCCGGTTCTTCGTTTACTCGGGTTAATATGCTGAATCTTCCTACTGAATCACAAGTCACAAGTCCGACATCTCCACTAACCCAGTTTATATGAGTCCTCTGGCTCTCTCACGAAATGGTGTGAGAGAGAGCGGATAGCGGAAAGGTAATTTACGCGAACCGAGTGAGTGACAGACTCAACCGGAAAGCCAGCGAAGCCGAGTCCATACTAACTCTCCGGTTGCTGAACTGAGTGAGTTACAGACTCGCTGACTCAGCGGGTAACACCGGTGAAACCACGGTGAAACCACAGACTGACGTGGTTTTGCCGAACTTCACTCCAGTCATAGATTTAAGTGAACAATAAGTTAACCTCCAAACCGCAGCTGTTGTCAGTGACAGGAAATGACATGCATCTTTCAAATTACTGTAACTCTTCGACCGTTTACGCTATCGATGTAATCTTTTGTTGTTGTCATTATATATAACCTTAGCACATTCCTAAATTGTTAATGTTGCATTTTGCACAGTTGAAGTGCGGGGAGGGGGCACTAGTCTCAAAAGCTAGGTTCCCTGTATCGCCAGTCATACTGTCATTGCAGTTTCAATTATATTGCATGTAATGTATTTTCCTAATATCATGCAGCCCTAAATTCTGGATTTATCTTTTAGTCTTTCAAACTTTTACCTAATAAGTTTTCTATCTTTCTCTCTCTCTATTTATAGATGCACAAGTTCTGCAACCATATTAGATAACCTCACACTGTATGTTTTGCAGTTGCTTAATCTTGGGTATGATGTCAAGAAGAGTATGTGAAGACAATATGTTGATGAGCCTCCTGGCTAGTGCTGATGCAGAGATGTGGGCAGACGTAGTTTTGCACCATCAGTATGCACTGACAGTAAATAAAAAACACATGAAAATAAACCGCTCTTTTGTAGTGTTTACGTGTGCCAAAAAAAAATAAGAAAGCAGCAGATGAGAAGATTGTGGTTCCTGTCGGGAGAATCTTGTTTTTCTTTGTGATGGCGCTAGGTTGCATTAATTAATACATGATTTCAAGTTGCATTGTAACTGGCTTGTAAGTAGATGGAGTCGTAGGATTTCTGACACTGTCAGAAAATTATATCTTTGGTCACTGCTGGTGCAAGATAGTTGATTTTGGTGAAACATTTCTTTCACAACAGTGATGTCAGCATCGGCGACGGCCAGAAATTATGCAGCTCTTAGGGACTCAAAGCCAAATATGATGCGCAGACATGAATATGTGAGATTGGCATCTTACAGCAATTACTCCAGACATACAAGTTCAAGTCCAGGCTGTATATAAAGAGAACTGGACAAACCCCTGAGGAGGTCACATATAGAGTACGTTTCTGAGGAGAACTTTTTGAATCCAAAAAATGTACAAATGGATGGAACTAACAAGCCTGGTAGTCAGTCAGAACATGCTCACCTCAACTCAGTTACTGCAAAATAGCTACGTATGTTAGTTTTACTCAGCTCGTGTTAACCATTCATCCTGATGTAAACTGTCTTGTTTCGGTAATTGAAATAACCCTGGCCATAGGCCAGCCAGTTGTCAGCAGTTGTATGAAGCAAAGAGCTGATTCGGCCTGCTGTATTGTCTTCAAAGTAAAAATGAGTATATTTTCATGGCTCTTAATTCTTAACTCAGATGTCAAATTCACAGGTACTTAGTCAAAGTTATGAGTCCAAGCCGTTAAAATCACAGACTGCAATCCAGTGCTCACTCATTACACCACGCCCCTAATTATGTATTCATTCCTATATGAGTATAATTTTGCCTGATGAGACACATAAAAAATCACCCCCACACATTTTTCAACAGCAAAACTATTAATTTGGACAAGGGTACAGTATGTATGAAATGTCTTTCAATGGCCAGTGAAACAGAAATAGTCAGTGGATTGAAGCCAACCTCGAACGCTGCAAACATTTCCTGCATTGTGTCTGTTTAGAAAGCTGCATGTAGCCCCTTGGTTCAAACATAACGAATAAAAAAATATGCTTCCGGTCTGTAACATCCTACAAAAAAGTCTCTCTTGTGTTGCAGGAACAGTGACAACGTGATGAACTCTGAGAGAGAGTTGCAAACACTTCTCTTTTGCGGGATGGGCCGAGTGTGAAGACAGCAGCTGCAGGAAGAGACACATGTCGTCCTGGGAGAGATGTGAACAGAAGACGTGTTACAGCCTTACAATTATTTTTCTGTGAATGTGTGCAGGCAACAGTGAACACTTGCATAACAGAAAGTAAAATACATTTGTTTTTTATATATAGCATGTATGTGCAAGTATGTGAATTAGTGCGTCAGGCAATCTTCATGTGCAGCATGTGAAACATAAGACTGAGTTTGTGACTTGTGAGTGCACTTTATATACCAGGACAACAGCAAATTGAACTTAAGTGCATGATTTTAATGCAGTCCCTGTGTGCTGTATGGCCATTTGTCCTCCGTTGTGCTCACAGCCTTCCTCACCAAAGCTCACAGCGCCTCATAATGTAAATGATACTCACCTCACTGTCTCCTGTCATCTGTCCAAGAACAAGCAGCAGAGCTGATTCTGCATCTGGACCGTGTCAGCGTGAAGCTGCAGTCACAGCTTTGCACTTTTCAACTGAACAGTTTTAATCGATGTCAAAAATGTTACGGTGATATAAATTTTATTCACGAGGAAAAGATTCTACAGCTGGGGTGGGTAACTATTTTCATATGGATATTCCTGAAGAAAGTTGCAGTCGCGCTGTTAAAATTATATCTGTCTTCATACCTTCTAGAGATTTTTTTTTAAAATGAGTGTTTTTCCTGTTAAACTATGATTTTTGAAACATTTCTACCATTCTGGTTTGAATGCCGTTCTACCTGGAGGATTTCTCCAGGAGTGTGAGATCCCTGGGAGGTGAGGTGGTTGAGCTTGCAGCTCTGATAGAAAACAGCGGGAGTGTTTTTTTTATGTTGTGATATGTGGCTGCAGGAGCAGATATTGGACTCAAGCATCTCTTTATTTCGATGTGGCTCGACAGAAGACTTCAGACACACTGATAAAAGTGAGATGCTGAACTCTTGGATGTAAGTTTCTATCCGTACTGCTTACTGACAGTGTTCACCTGCGTTATCTGCCAATGCTGCATGTGATGTCATCAGTACACTTGTTGCCAGGCGACTGACACAACACACCACTGATGATACAACCAGGAGATTTCGACCACAGCTACTATTTAACGATTTCTAACCTCATCATTATTTTTATTTTATTTCTTTTTTTTTCTTTTTACTTTAGTAAGTTTATATTGTAATAATATAATTTCTCTTTGAGGACCAATAAATGTTATTTACTCTTCTTTTTCTCTCCTTGTATTGGGACAGCTAAAGAAGTCAAAATGGTAAATTTATACCAGAGTATGGACCGTCATTTTCAGGGCTTCTTCTTTTTTTCATGTCAATGACAAATGTGTATAATGGTTTGGTTTAAAACAAAACAAAAAAACCCAACGTCTTCATGTTCTCCTTGAACACAACTGCAAATTATACCACCCTCTTGTCTCTATTTAAAACATCCATCTGCACAACCCTTAAATCACCACTAAGGCTTGTTCATGTCAAAATATCAGTTTAAATTGCATTTGAAAGTATATTTGATTATTCTAAGTACGCCTCATCTAGCTTTCATGGTCTCCCATCCTTTTGATTGGCAAAAACCACCCAAACTAACTTTGGACTTTGATAATGGTCATCTCTTCCAGCATCTTTACTCCTATGGGTTACCATGTCACACATGAGCAAACACGATCAACAAAGGCCATAAGATGAAGCTAACTTACAGAGCTACAGTGGACACTATGATGAAGGTGACTATGGGACCCAAGGAAGTAAAGAGGGAAGAAGTGAGGATAAGAAAACAACAGCGACGGAGCAAGAGACCAGATAAGTAACGAACTGACAACATATGTCTGCTATAGTTAAGGACCCTGCACCACAACCTGCCGTGTAGTCTAGCTCGCACCTCCAAAAATATACCTAAACTTTGGGTTGACACAGCAAACGCTATCAATCCATTTGGTAGCACTGCATTTCCTTCTACATATTTTCCCCCAGACTATTTCTTCATCATTTTCATGCCAGATAGGAAGGAAAGTCGCCAAAATATGAGTAAAAGTTACTGTTTCTCAACTTCGATCAGCTCCAGCTCACATAGGTTGTGCTTAAGTTGGTCAGTTGCCATGTCAACAAAAGGAAGCTCAGTACTGGAAGCAACAGTGCTGCAGAAAAGAACTTGCCACCGCCATCTACTGTTTCATGGTGTAATTACAGATCTGCACAAGAAATAACAAACAAACACAGTATAAACAGAAGCTATGATGCTGTTTTCCTATGTAGGCTACATGAGTAGTTGCTATCTAAAAATATAAATCTCGTGAAATGTCAAAAATGTGACTTAGCAATTGACGATTCTTCTTTCTTTAATACCTCTATAATGGCCATTCTTGATTCACCTGGTTCACCGACAATTATAGGTGGAGATTTTAACACAGTTCGCAGCCCTGCGCTAGATAAATCTAGCAACCCCAATCAAGCATATAACCACTAATCTTTAGAAAGAATAAAACGGTTCATGGAGCTTTTAGGTGGGATGGTGTTGAATCGTCGCTGTCCTGGTCCCCCTGTAGGTGGAGGACAACCTGGTGGGACTGTAGGTGCCAATCTGCACCCTTATGGAGGGACTCGGCTGGTTTGCCCATGTGGTAATCTGAGACGACTTTAGATAAGGACAGTGGTGATGGTAATGATGATGACAATTACCTTTATTGTTATTATTATTAACAGTAGTGGTATTATTGATATTACTACTGACATTATATTTTTCATTATTTTGGTTGTCCTTAGTTGTAGCTTGCATCATTATCTTGCTTATTCTTACTATTATTGTTGTTGATTTCATTATTATTATAAGGGTGTATGCGCAGGTGTACATGTGTATGTAGGTATATTGGCTTATGCGTGCATAGATTTAAGAATATATTTATATGTATGAATGTATTTATGTGTGTAGGTATGACAGCAAATTCATATTTATATATTAACATCAATAAGAATATGAGTTTTTCAGCCATGAATCACTTTCGAATAAACAACATACACTCTCATTGTTTGTATAGATTGTAAAATTAGA
>JBAMYA010000017.1:7368606-7381373 GCA_037176975.1 Arrhamphus sclerolepis
GACCATGATACTTCCTTGAAGAAATTTTGTTTTTTTTCCCTCCAAATATTAATCAAAAACTAACATAATCAATGTAATCTTGCTCATGTCAGTTACTTAAATTATTTCTGTGAAATATGAATTTAATGACCATATATAGTTAAACTGTGTGTGCTTCCTTTTAACTTATTTTATATTTTAAAATCAAATATGTGCACTATTTTATAAAAAAAAAAAAAATCCCAGTTTTAATAGATAGCTCTACTGTTCCAGGTTTTTATAATGCATTGGACAGTTTTAGTACTTTTGGAAATCTAATTTGTTTGCTTCATGCAATAGTTTTACCCTTATGAAACAGTCAAATTGCTTGTACTACTACACACACACAACCATGAACTGTTTCTTCAGGAATGAGAAACCTCTCACTGCATCATTTAGGTTTTCTGTCGGAAAGATATAAATCACTGCTGTATTTTTACCTATTTGAGTAATTTGGCACATGCAGGGCATCGATGTTGATTAAAAAATACATTAAGTGCAGTTTTTTTTTCTGTAAACCATTTAGCTTCATCTGTCTGCTGTAGTTTAACTCACATTACTGATAACAATCAAAACTCTTTCCTTTGTTATCAATACCTGCATTGAAAGCAGTTTCCTGCTTTTCTATACTGTCAAATTCAGCTGCAGGTTTAAGAAAGAAAAGAAAAGAAGAAAAGAAATGAGCACATCCCACCTGGTGTATGTTCCTTCCACTGACTCCCAGTATGTTTAAGAGTTGATTTAAGGTCTTGCTGTTGACCTTTAAGGCTCTTCATGGCCTCTCACGTTATTATTTATTTGACCTTTTAGTAACATACAGAATAAGCTTGTGCACAGACTTTTTTTTATATTTGCTCCAGAAGCGTGGCTAAAGACCTGAGGTGACAGAACGTTTTTGGTTGAGGCCCCTAAACCCCAGAAGGAGCTGCCTGAGGAAATCAGGTCAACAGAGTCAGTGACCTCTTTTAAATACATTCTGTCAGAGTAGTTTTATCAGAGAGCCTTCTCTGATTTTTTGCTTGACTTTTAATTTAGATTTCCTAGCCTCATGTCTTAGTATCCACCCTTAAACATTTAAATTATACCATACAACAGCATATTTCATAAGCTCCGCAGTGGGTTGGGTTTCTACATCCTTTCCCATTCCTAAGCTGAAGGTAGATGAGGGTAGCAGAGCTAAAGATGAAAATATTTTCTTTGGGGGTGATGAATTAACTCATCAGAGGAAAAGCCAGGGACTGACATTGTGGGAATAAAGTAAGTGAAGCTATATTTAGATAGTTTGGGTAGTTAGTGAATGCATTAGTTAAAGGATGCTGGAGATGAAACTGCCATGCTGGAAAAAAAGGGGGGAAGCAACCAAAGTGGAGATTTCTGCATTTGGTGAAAGAGGATATGGTGAAAGAGGATATGTATTTGGTTGATGTGACAGAGCAACACGACGAAGGCAGGCTGACACGGAAACAGGTGACCCCTAAAAGGAAAAGCAGAAAGATACAGCAAAAATACACAAACATACTAGTTTCACATGCTTTGTTTCCAGATAATTTGGCACACCCGGACATAACTAATGCACAAATCCTGCATCATAACAAGCAGAAAGATTATAAAAGGTTATATAACCTACCTTCAATCGTTTAAATCGGATTGGCAAAGTAATAGAACCAAATCTTGCTGTAGCAACAAACAATTTATGAATCACAATACTTCAAGCACATAAACAAGTGGGGATCTAGAGAATCAAATATGGATGAAGATATACACAGTTTGATTATGATGTTTCACAGTTAACTCAGTGTGAAGAAGTTGGCAGGGTCATGTCATCACAAGGCTGATGTTCAGGGTGTTTGTTGTTGTTGTTTTTTTGTTTGTTTTGTTTTTTTGTTTTTTTTTACTGTGCATTCTTTATTTCATTTCCATATTGTTTACTTGAGAAACAAGTGATGGAAGAAAAATCAACTGGAACTGAAGTTTATTTGGTTCATTTATCTTATTTATGCCCCCATGGAGGAAGCAATCCCATTCATGCAATAGCAGAGTTGCTGGTGGAAATCATTTGCATACTCATTGCTGTGTTTAGCTGAAGCAGAATTGTGTCCAGGTTATTTGAAAATCAAGCTATTTGCCTCCATGTCATCTGAGCTGTTTCACAACGGTGTTCCTTTTCATTCTGTATTTTGTCAAAAAGTGTAATTGCCTTTTAATTTTTGCATGGCTCACTCTTGCTACCATCTTGCCAAAGAAGACAGATGTGACCTATCTTTTGTGTGAAACTAATAAAAATGAAAATAACAACAAAGATAATAATAATAATAATAATAATAATAATAATAATAATAATAATAGTTAGTTTTCTGTTGATCTTGTGCATCACATGGTCTATGGCTCCTTGGTTCTTTATCTTTGATAAAACCTCACTTTCAATAGTAAAAGAGAAACTTAAAACACTGTTGAACTGTGTTTTGATTTAAAGCAACAGTAAAATGAGACTGTTGAGAATCTCATAGCCACAGGTTACAGGTTTGCCTAGAAAATGATCAGGCTGCAGAAGCACATGCAGTAACATGCCTCCCTGCAGAAGAACTACAATCTCATTTTGCCAGTTAAATGTAAAAGTGAACCAACACTGCCCCCTCCTGGTACACGTATGTACATAACTGAAACTGAACTGCAGCCGAAGAAAGTTGATGTCTAACTCATTTTAATGTATTTAATTGTCCCAGAATCAAAATAATACAGTCTGTTGTCACCAGGACTGTCTGTTAACATTTGACTTCCTGATGATTGTGAGACGTCAAATGAAGAGCACCACGGTGGAAAAATAGTTGACAGCTTGCTGGAGGCTATGCAGTGTGATTATCATGCGCACACTGCAGCACAGTGTCTCTTTTGTTGTCACTTCTCTCTGACTTAAACTGAGAGGAAAATTGAACTTCTATGTGTGAGATTGAAAGACTTTGTGTCCTCTTAGTTGCTTGATGCAGTGTGAATTTGTGACTGAGTGTACTCGGTTTAAAGAGATTTTCACTGTTGACTTTAAGATTCTTTTTTTTTATTTTTTCAGACCTATTTTTTCTGCCACCTAACATTATTATAATACTTGGTTAAATGTTTTGAATCTCGCTCTGTGAAGTTCAACCTTTAACCGTAATCGTGGCCTTATATTATGCTCCTCTAAGTTTAAAACCCGCTGTGATTGCTCAGTTTATGACCACCCTCTATAGCTGGGGAGGTCGACGTTTCTCTGGAAATTACTACCTACCTCCTCCTGCCTTTTGCCTCCAATGAAAGCTTTATGGGCCGTAACTATAATTTAGCGTTGCGTCCCTGCGTTTGGCTGCGTTTAGAAAGGCCTGATTCCAAAAGAGCCAAGAAACTGGTTCAGAAGCTTGGGGGGTTTTGTTGAGCGAGGATGAAAGGAAATTTTTGCTTTCACAGCCTCTTTAGCGAACAGGAAACTCATACATATCACAACTGTTCAGCGCAGACAAAGTAGTAAATAGCACCAGTATAGATAAGGGATGAAGATGTTATTGTTTACTGAAAGCTGGTCATTAATGAACGGTCTGAACAGCTTATATGAGAATAATTACGACTTCTTCAGGTCATTTTTTAATAGAAATGCTTCAAATTTGAGATTTTCTTAGACTTTCGAACCTTAAGAATTTGACCAGTCCTGTGATGGACTGGCGACCTGTCAGGGTATACCTGACTTTTACCCCAACAGAGCAGGGATATGCTCCAGCAGACAGCTGTGACCCTGCATATAAAGAATCACGTATAGATTATGAGTGAAGTTTACCAGTTGGTCAGTTTAAAGATGAATTTGGAAATTGAATAATATGTTCCACTGCCAAAAATACAATTTTTCTTTATATACCATGTTGGGAAAACTGAATAAAGAATCACATTTTCAGTTCTTTTGAAAGACTTTTTGTTCAGCAGTCATGTGCAGTTAGTCTAATCAGGAAATGTATGTTGAATTTAGGAAGCCCACTTTTATTAATAAGCCAAGAGCTAATCCAGTCTGTGACTGAATACAAGCACCTCAGTGCTCAAACATAAACTAAAATGGGACCCCTGAGCACTGAGGCAGAACCAAGAATGAACGTTTTAATGTGAACCCCAAAATGCTCCTCATGTTTTATTGTGCTTTTCTTGACGGCATCCTGACTTTTTGCATGAATTTATTGGTTTGGAAATGTTTCTTGAGACACAGAAGATCGTGAGAAAGACAATAACAGCCTGTAAACATTTGGGATCTACAATGCCAAGTTTAGAAAGTACTTTTAACAAGACAGACTGTTATTGTGAGAGATGAGAGGCATCTACTTGCCTCCATTTTTTAAATCAAGAGACAAAAAAACCTCTTGCCATCTGCACAGTTCTGCTGCCCCCATCTGTTTTTTAAAGAATGGGTCCAGACTGACTTTTGTCCCACAAGTCATCACATTTTTAAATATTGACAGAAAAAATTGGATGATAAAAATTCAGTTTTTAATGTGTAATGCAAGTGCATGCTTATAAGTGTGTAATGTTGGTGTGTGTAAATGTCTGACAGACAGACAGACAGACAGACTAATAGCCAAAATACATAACCAAAAAAGGACTAGGCTGAGGAAAATATCTTTTTTTTCTTCTATGCTACTCAAACAACATCTGTTACACCAAATCAGCTCTTAAAGCAACTTATGTTCACAGAGCGTCAGATTCTTAGCCAATGTGACTTTTTTACATAAAGATCTCTACATATTTGCTCAGAATTTACATGATAGTCATTGTTAATTTAACACTTTAATTCAGAACTGAAACACATCTCGATTTCACTTTAGTCCTTGTTTTAACACTTTAAAAAATACATAAACCTCTGAAATTATAGTTACCTGCTCTTAATTTAAAAAAATTCCTAAATGCAAATTGGAAGCCTGTTATTTGATACTCTGAACAGGATTTCCAATATTTATATATGCACAATATTTTGAATAAAAAATTTATCAGTGATAATAACTCTTTTTTTAATTTAATTAACATGTCCCATTCCCTATATCTCCAAACAATATGGAAAGTGGCACATAACCAAGGAGCAACACATCATATACAATCTGTTTTTGTTTCAAGTCTTTTGTTTTAAACAATATAGCAACAGATTTCACCACCTTCTGTGTAATATATGCCATATGTGGTTTCCAACTAAGTTTGCTATGATCACCCCTTAAAAATTTGGTTTCATATACTTTTTCAATTACCTTTCTATTTAAATACATGAAATGGGAAAATGATACATGTCAGTACATGCAGTTACTTAAAAGTGGTCTGAAATAGATATAAATCAATCTAGAAATGCATCTTTCAGAACTTCTTTGGGTTTGAAACGCACATATTCAAATTGAAACACATCGTGATTGTCAGCTCCACAATAAACTGAACTCAATATATCCTGTATGTATTCATGTTTTGGTCTTCTTTTTTTTTTTTAACCACTGTATTTTGACCATCAGGTTTGCTGGAATGGGTAACCTGCTAAAAGTCCTAACAAGGGAAATAGAGAACTATCCACACTTTTTCCTGGACTTTGAAAGTAAGTCTGGCAGACGAGTGGAACAAAACATGGACAAAGAGGTGTGAAGAGGGAAGGAGGTCTAACCTGCTCAGCTGTTTCTTTCCTGTCAGCTAGTCTGCACTCGATGAAGAAGCCGTGAAGGAGTCTGCTTTCACTCCACACTCTCCTCTATCACTTCTTTCTTCTCTGTTTTCCTCTGCACGGTTATGACCTGTTCTGTCAGCTCTGTTCAGATAACCTTTTTTTTTATGACTTTCTAACATCACACACACTTCTCTTCCTTTCTCTTTTCTCTTTTTTCTGTCTTGCAGATGGGGAATCTGTTAAAAGTGCTCACTTGCACAGAGCTCGAACAGGGGCCAAACTTTTTCCTTGACTTTGAAAGTGAGCGCAGCTTATGCCTGTCCTTCAGCTAGACCACTCTCAGCACCCCCCAGTTTTCCCTTAGCTCGGCTCGTCAGGGGTCAGCCCATTCAGCTACAATTGTCCTCCTTTGAATTTGTAATGCCGGATCTGAATCTTTTCTTACAATTAATGATTTATTTTGGTAGTCTCCTTTAAGATTTATTCTCTTGTGTTTCAAGTTAAAGAATGAAGGATGACCCCTGACCTGTGCTGTCTACTTTCACCAACTTCCTGCCTTGCATGCCCCTCTGCTAATATGTAATTTATCCAGTTGTTTTAAACACTGTCCTGCAGGTTTCATTTATTTCTAAAGTCAGCATCAGACAAATGTGTGAATGTTAACAGAGGAAATGTTTGTCCACACTTGGTGCAGTAGCTATTTCACAGCTAAAATAGACAAATTAATGTGTTCGGCTTTTTTTTTTCTTTTCTGAGACCTCCTACAAAAGAAAAACACAATGTGCCTCCACAGAGCCATTTCAGCTGCTCTCACAGTGTAGCTAACCTCAGGCGCTGTTTATTCAGCAAAGAGGAAATGATGGGAGTGGAACGTTTTTGAAATGCAAAACAGAGCCCAGACAGCAAGTTTTAATGCCAGTGATGCTCTATATTTAGAGCTGTTCTCGTAGAATGTGACTCTTCTGTGGTTCTGATTGTCAGTGCCTCTGTTCTGAGTTTCATACAGTGCACAGCTCTTTATGTTAATAACTGATATTATTTCACACAAATGTAAACAAACAAACAAAACATATTTACCAGGTTCTGCAGTAGCTCCATTTCAATCACAAAGCATCTATACATCTTCTACAGTTAATTCTGAAGTTACTGCTGCACCAGTGCACTCAGCATTCAGATGTATATACTTTATGTATTCAATGGAATTTTAATGACTGGGGGCTGTCAGTGCATTTAACCCTTGTGTATGTAGTTGAGGACGTCAAACAGTGGTTCCCAACCCCTAATGGGGGCGCCAAAGATCAGAAGGTCACCATGAAAATTTTACAAAATAAAGATGGATCTAAATTCAATTTACACTTTCACAAAGAACAAAACCTTTGTTTGATTATGGAAAGTCTGTGTGAGGATCAAACATTGTGTAGGTAGGTGCTTTTGTAGTTTACAAAACCGCAGTTTAAAAAAAACACACTTCTCTGAAGACAGTTGGTTACAACTGAGCAAACAGTGAGAGATGCTTTTAAAATGTAAAAAGGAACTTTGCATGTGCATCCTGAAGTACAAAGTTTAAAAAAAAAATGGCATCAGATAGGGACCCACAATCAATATTCTGCACTGATTTGCAAACCAATTTTTAGCACATGAATGTGCTTCAGGAAAAAAAGGGAAGTCTCATTTGCCAATGTTGATGCATGCAGTATTAACATTTTATTTTTGGTCCCAGATCGGAAATCTGTTGGATGTGACTACACACACACACGGTGCTGCTATACAGTACACAAGTCTCCTTTATTCTGTGTTAGTATAGAGTATACTTGGCAAGCAGCGGCACAGGAAAGTAGTATCAGTACCTTGCTGCACCTTGGGTCCGCCCCAAGGGTTGGGTCACCATCTAAACCACAGCTCCTCAGTTTACTTTATACACACATATGAAGTTTTACAGACATAAAGGTACAAATGTACAGTAACATAGTTTAATATTTAACAACAGCTCATCTGAACACAACTACTTCTTCCTCGTAAAAACATGTAATCATGTCCTTTTTGTAAGGATATCATTACACGCAAGGAGTCACGTACATTCACCATATACAAAAATTGATCATAAACACATTTTTCTTATTCAATTGCAATAAATTGTCAAAGGAATCTTCACATTGTTGAGACTAGAGATGTTTCAATACGATTTCCAGTACCTGGGCTTTGGGTGTCAGCTGACCAATTTGAAACCAATTACTGACATTGTGGCAATGCTTGGTGGCTAGTTCAGTCAAGCAACACGCAAGCCACCTCTTCTCCATCTGCTGACACAAAAACAGGAAGTCATAAGGCAGTATTGCCAACAACTGGCTTTGAGACCAACAAAGGAGAATTGGGATTTTTCTGTAAAACATGCATGTATCAGGTGGTGCATAAATGTCAATACTCACAGCTACTCATATCCTTCTTTACAGCAGAATTGTATTTCCGACACACGTCTCAGAGTCAGATCAATGCTATTTGAGACTGAAAATGTAAAACTCAAATGTTTTAAAGTTTCCAAGTTTGAGGACATGGAGCAGCTCTGTGATATTTCTGAGATATTTCTAGAATAAACTATAAACAGAAAGGATTCTGATTGAACAAGGACACGTTTTTGCATCAAAGCAGCACATTTGACATTGTTCCCTCATTCATCTCTACATACCCTACTGGTGACTTAAGCACTTTAGTATTTGTTAATGCAAAAATCAAAAACCTGACCTGAGATCTCCTCCTTTTGTAGATACAATTGGGGTGACATGAAGGAAAAAGGGGTTGGGAACCACTGCTATAGAACTTACCTGTTCTGTTGTCTTTGATTTTGAAATGAAAGATATTAAAGATGAACACTCACAAGCAGCAGTTCTGATGTTTTACTGTAGGTGGATGAAATAGTGCTGTCAGCATTTACCCTTACACCTGTTCATTGTGCTCAGTGTTTTTGCATTTTCTCTTCTTTTATTACTTGTTTGATAAAATTGTGCATTTTCAATTACAAATTAATTCAAATTTGATTGTTCGGTTTTATTTGAGCATAAAAAACATTCAGCACAAATCCTTCTGTACCATGAAGTTTAAAAATACTTAAAAAAATAATAATAATCTCATTCATATCAGAAGTTTAAAAAACATGTTATAGCTTTCAACACCCAGAAATTAATGATGTTGAGACAGAATGAATGTGTTTGTTTTTGCTGTGATTATTTAGGCTTCTATATGTTTATTTGTGTGCGAAGTTGAGTTTTTGTTTGTGTGTCAGATGCACAGCCAACAGAAGGAGAACGTGATGTCTGGAACCAGGTGAACTTGGTCCTCCAGGACTCTGAGAGCATCCTGACTGGTCTGCAGGCGTACAAAGGCGCCGGCCAGGAGATCAGAGATGTGAGGAAATGCAGACTGACGCGTCTGCGATTATACACAAAACCAGAGTCACAGAGTCTAGTTGCAGGATTTAGCTTATGATACACTGGATAGTTTCAAGGGTGTCATCCAACATCTCGCATTGATTTTACTTTTATTTGTGTCCTTTCCAGGCGATTCAAAATCCCAATGACATGATGCTGCAGGAACGAGCCTGGAACTCCGTCTGCCCGCTGGTCATCAAACTCAAGAAGTTCTATAGCTTCTCCCTCAGACTAGGTGTCCTCGCTTTGACCATCAAATACACTATGACTAAAGATTAAACAAACATTATTTGCAATTTATAGAATGAGAAATGCTTTGGACTCATTCATTTCAGACTGCGTTCTGAGTTTCTGAGATCATGTTTTTATGCACACACTCTTAGATTTGTCTCGTCATTCATATTCCAGTTGACATCACACAAAAGAAATGTTAAAAACATAAACCCTCTGCTTGTAATTTGGAAAACTTTGTTTAATTTAAGACATGGGACAAAATAGAGGAGGCAGATTTTGCGTGGGGCTTTTTTTTTCTTTAAAAAGCACAAAATCTGTTTGTTTGTTTTAAATTTGTACAACTTTCACTTAGAAGCATAGTTAAATTTCTCCTGGCAAAGTCCATCTTCTGTCTGCATTCCTTTTGTTGATCTCCTCCCCTGTTTGCCAGATTGAACAATTCTGATAAATAAACTGATCAATGAAATACAGGAGATGACATGTTTGCAGTGAACACTAAAATCACATTAAAGGACTAAATGTGTTGATTAATTCTGCTGTTTATTTGTATGTATGATCAGATAGATTAAGTTTAAATTAAGCGTTTCTTTTGTGTGTGATGCAGTGGCTCTTGTCCTTCTTTATTTGCAGAGGAGGCTCTGCAGAGTCTGCTGGAGTCCCTCACCTGCCCACCCCTGACACCCACCCAGCATCTGGAGAGGGAGCAGGCGCTCGCCAAACAGTTTGCAGAGATCCTCCACTTCACTCTGCGCTTTGATGAACTCAAGGTCTGCAGGAAGTTTAAACTCAGCAGCACACTTACACTACATACAGTCTTTTTTCTTTTCTTTTTTTTAAATGATCAGTGTTACATCATCATGGTGGCTGAGTGTGTTTTCTTGTCTGGCTTCAGATGAGAATTCCCGCCATCCAGAATGATTTCAGCTACTACAGAAGGACCATCAGTCGAAACCGGATAAACAACATGAATGTGAGTTAGGCATTTAAAGCGCATTCTCCAACTAATACAGTAATTATGTAAGACTGGCAGAAGGGACTGAGTTCCTGGTGTTGGGATGTCCAGAAATGGAGCTGACTGAAGAGATTTGTTCTTCAGAACATTAAAAGTTTTAGCTAACCTGAAAAAAAGAGATTTGTGACATTCTGATACTTCTAGTTAATGTGACATTTGCACCTTCACCCACAGTTAGACATTGAGAATGAAGTCAACAACGAAATGGCCAACAGGATGTCTCTATTTTATGCCGAGGCTACACCCATGCTGAAAACGCTCAGCAATGCAACCACAAACTTCGTTACAGAGGTGAGAGCTGATGCAACATAACTGTAACTATGAGCAACCTGACAAAAATAGTTTAGTAGATACTAGGTTTTTTTTAGTTGTTTGTTTTTGTTAATTTATTTACACATGATAAAGTCCATTGTCACTTAGTAACAAGCATGTCCCAGAAAGCTTATTTTGGTTTAGAAAAACTTATTTTGAGGTTAACTAATGGTTTGAAAATGATCAATAACAATTATTTGTATGAATATTTGACAAATGCAACTCATGTAGAACAAGACTCTTCCGTTGGAGAACACAACAGATTGTCTCAGCACCATGGCCAGCGTCTGTAAGGTTATGTTGGAGACACCGTAAGTTTTGCATTTACACATGCATGTGCGCACACACACACACAAAATGGTTTCATAAAGGTTTCTGAAAAGAGCAAAGGATTCTTAACAAGATGTGTCACAGTCATCTGCAAAAGTTACTGGAAAAATGTTTTTTGGCCTTAATGGTCATTGCTGTGTTTGAGGAAAGCCAGTAATGCAGTATTTCAAAAGAAACACCTCAGAGTGGAAGGGTGAGGAGGGGTGAGTGGAGGGACCATGAACTTCTCCAGAAACCAATGGAAGGCCACCTGTTCGACAGCTAAAGCTTGGCCAAAATTGGATTAAGCAACATGATTGAAAATAAGAATGATTGAAAAATAAAAGAATGAAGATTTTAGAATAGCCTAATCAAAGTTCAGACTTCAACCCAGCTGAAATTATGTAAAATGATATGAAATGCTCCCAAAATGCCAATGAACTGAAGTGATGCTTTAACGAATGAAGAGCCAAAATTTATCCAAGACAAATTGAAAGACTAAAAAGTGAAACTGGAAATGACTACTTTGTTATTGTTGCTAAAGGTATATCTACAAGCCATTGAAATGGCTGGTAATTAGGATTGTTCACATGATTATCTTTCTTTTTTAGCTAGAAAATAGATATTTTGTTTGAGGTTGTATTTGCCTCATACTGGGCACCGCTTGATCAGATAATTTTTATGCTATAATGTTTTCACATATGATTGAAAGAGAGAAGTACTGACTTTTACACATGACTGTGCCTACAGTTTGACTTATATCTGTTGCCACAGCAACACTTCACATTCACTGATGTTGATTTGTATTATATAACACTTTGGAAACTATTTTCATTTTTCCTCATTGATGTAAAAACTGACATTGCTTGTTCTTGAATTTTAAGATGATACCATCAAAGTCTGTAAGAATTAGTTAGCATTGGAGTGTGTGCTCACACAACTCCACACCAACAAATAATGCATACTGAGACTCAACCCTCATATTTCTTTTATTTGGTGTCTCTCAGATTAGATATAGTTCTGATTCTCTCCTTTCTGTCTTTCTAGGGAATACTCAAGTCGGTTCAGCAGCGAGGACACGCTGTTGTTTTGCATGAGGGTGATGGTGGGCGTCATCATTCTTTATGACCACGTCCACCCCAACGGCGCCTTCACCAAGTCATCCAAGATAGATGTAAGTAGAGCACTCGGTTCTGCAGCAGCAGCACCGCATGGCTGCACTGTGATGCTCCTTTTGATTTGCTGCGTTCTCATTCCGTCTCCATGTATTTTCCTCCTCAGATGAAAGGCTGCATAAAAGTCCTGAAGGACCAGCCGGCAGACAACGTGGAGGGGCTCCTTAACGCACTCAAGTAGGTTCATTCACTCAGCTTTGGAATTAGAAGGACTTCTTAATCACTAAGTACTGAATCAGTGCCCAAGAGCCTAGAGTGTCTATTGTTCACGTCTTTTTGTTATGAGAGATCTAAAATAACCCTTTACTCTTTAACCAGAGCCTTTGACAGCAGGATAAGAAAATCCAGACCTGATTAGCCAGTTCTTTAAACAATTCTTTTTACTGTTCTGGAGAGTCCCACTTATGTCTGCTTTGGTTCATGTCTCCCCAGATTCACCACAAAACACCTGAATGACGAGTCCACCCCGAAGAATATCCGGACAATGCTCCAGTAATCGTTGTGCTTTATTTATATATACATACATATATATGTGTGTGTGTATGTATGTGTGTATATATATATATGTGTGTGTGTATATATATATATACACATACATACACACACGCATGTGTGTGTGTGTGTATATATATATATGTGTG
>JBAMYA010000017.1:7381473-7408178 GCA_037176975.1 Arrhamphus sclerolepis
CATATTATTATCTTACTGTTTGCATATTTAAATTAGGCCATACCACATCCCATGCACATTATCTCTTCCAACACTGAGACTATTATTCCTTCCCTTGCATGGTGCCTCTTGCATTTTCTTATCTTTAGTCGTTTATTTTTATTCCCTGTATATGCTGCTCTCAGTCACCTTATGAGGATAACATTTTTTTGAATCTGGCTTCCTTCTTCTTGTCTCATGAAGGCAAAAATACTGCATTTAGCTTCAGTAAAGAATAAAAATGAAATATTAACTATGAATGAAATATCAATTCCTTTTTTAAGTATTTGCCAGTGGGAGTTCATAAAGTCGTTATATGACTTTCAGTCACCAGGGACTTGAAAAGTAGAAAAATGTGTTGATCCACTTGGTGCCTCCAAATGAGTTTGGGTGTTATATAATGTTGGGGTTGTGTCTGTTAAAGGCTTGGCAGCTGAAATGACACTGAGCTCATGGTCTCTCCTTCCCCCTCAGGTTCCCAGACTGTGATGAGCCCTACCCCCGTCTTGTAGACCTCCTGTCCAGCTCAGATACAACTGAGTCACCCATCTCTGTCCAGAGGGACTATGGCTTCTGGTGTCCCCGTGAACTCAAAATCGAGCCAGAGCTCGGCTACTCCTTCATGGGGGTTCGAGACTGTTCTCCCCCGTGTCCTAACATGTATTTCACTCGCCAGGAGCTAGCATTCGCCCGCTATTTTATTGGGGTGGTGTCCATCGTTTGTCTGTCGGCCACCCTCTTTACTTTCCTCACTTTCCTCATCGACGTCTCACGTTTCCGCTACCCAGAGCGTCCAATTATCTTCTATGCTGTGTGCTACATGATGGTGTCCCTGGTGTTCTTCCTTGGGTTCCTGCTGGAGGATAAAGTTTCCTGTAACGCAGCGAGTCCTGGAAGGTTTAGGGCTTCGACAGTAACACAAGGCTCACATAATAAGGTCTGTTGTTTTTTCTGTTTTTTGTCTTTTTTCTCTTCTACCTTCTAAAAATAATCTAAATAATAATATATAATAATAATTTTATATTTTTTTTAATTAATAATTTTTCCCTCTCTGCCTCAGGCCTGCACTCTTCTCTTCATGGTGCTTTACTTCTTCACCATGGCTGGCAGTGTCTGGTGGGTTATTTTGACCATCACCTGGTTTCTGGCAGCTGTTCCTAAGTGGGGCAGTGAGGCAATAGAGAAGAAGGCCCTCCTTTTCCATGCCTTTGCCTGGGGTATCCCCGGTGTCCTCACCGTCACTCTGCTCGCCATGAACAAGATCGAGGGAGACGGCATAAGTGGCGTTTGCTTTGTGGGGCTTTACAACTTGACGGTATTGCGCTGGTTCCTGCTGGCCCCACTGGGACTGGATGTTGTGGTGAGAAAGTGTTAACAGAATATATTACAAACACATTGCTTTGTAATTATTTAAATCTGTAGTTGGTTGCTTTTCTTGAGTTCTGGACTTACGATTTCATTTTCTGTGTATAATTAGATATATAAGACCATATAACTGACTCTAATTTTCCTCATAATTTAATTTCTCAAATTAAAATGCACCATGAGTTGTCATAAAGAGCAATAGAAGAAGTCTGACATCTATCTCCATGCCTTTCTCACGTTATTCTAGGTGGGTGTTGCACTTTTGCTGGCAGGTATTGCTGCTCTAAACCGCGTCAGAATAGAGATACCGTTGGAGAAGGAGAACCAGGAGAAACTGGTGAAGTTCATGATTCGTATTGGTGTGTTCTCCGTGCTCTACCTGGTTCCTCTGCTGACCGTCTTGGCCTGCTACCTTTATGAGAGCAGCTACCGAAATATCTGGGAGACGACCTGGGTCCAGGAAACATGTAGAGACTACCACATACCCTGCCCATATCAGGTAAGATAACTATATATATCAGCTGGGTTCTGTTTTGGATGTCATGATAATACTCCATACTGGCCTAGTAATTATACTGGGTTATTTCCAGAATATATGGTACCTGAAACAATGATTATCTGGAAGCAATACAGAGTGTGTTACTTTCTTGCTTTTAAGTTAAAAACACCTTTTTTTAAATGCTAAAAGAGCATCCTGTATTGTCTTCATCATCTGCTGCTGTCATCAGATTGCCTCAAGGTTGTAATTGGATTTTTTTAAATTTTATTTTAGAGTTATGCTGTAGTTCTTTCATTGTCTGGTCATGTCTGTATCTTGCTAGTTGAGAAGAAATGAACAACAACGAATTAAAGGATATACACCAAAATCAAGGAGGGGACTACCTCTTTGCACTATTATTGTTGAAAGAGGCAGTGTAAGAACAACTTCTAATGTTTTAAAATCAGCAGTCAGTGTTTGTGAAAGCTTTTTCAACTGCCGTTTTTAAACGGAATTTTAAAAGTATCACCTGTTTGTCTGAGTTCATAAATACTGCACAGCATTTGGAAACGCCAGTCAGGATAACAAAGAGCAGTCATAGGCTCCAGCTGTTGTTGGCAAACAAATATAAGATACTGGTTTTGAGGGTAATCTGCTTCCCATGTGAATCACGGTCTCTACAGAAATTTAGAGTTGGATAAAGAGATGTTGAGCCTATGAAGAGATGTAATGTGGTTGTATGTACGGTATATGGAAAAGCCACCAGCACCAGGTTCAGGTGCAGTGATGGGTAGATACAAGGGGTCACTTTTTCTTGCTGATGGTGCCTGGGATATTGCTGGAATTCTACACTGCTGTTCATGGCAGTTTGCACAGATGGGCCTTTTGAGTTAAAACGTACAACTGGGATGTCTGAGGGGAAATTTAAACGCAGAGCAGGAGGTGACATCTGGGTGAAAGCTGCTGAATGCCAGATGTGTCTGAACACAGAGACATCAGAGAGCAGGACACTCGGACTGTGTCCTGGATACAGCCAGATACAGTGTGATTAAACAGAATGGTGGGTATCTTCATGCTTGCCACATGCTTCATGTTTGTGTCCAGTAATGGAGATGGCTCACAGAGCAGCCTCCTTCATCTCATCTAACAATGCTGTTAATAATTTAAAACAGTGCTCCATCTCCCTGTTTCTCTGTACTGTTCTCATTTTCTTTCCTGCTATCACCTAACATGCACTCCCTGAACACTATTTGTGTTAATCCGAGCTGTTCCTGGCTCAGTGAAATTCTTGAAAATAATTGGAAATGCATGATTTGACTTGTAGAAAGTGATGCAGATGTTGCCATGAGGCCTGAAGCTTCAGTTGTAGAAGATGCAGGAGAAGCGCTCGGATGAGATGAGCTCTTAATCTGTCCCGTAAACATGGCATTGTGTAAGAGAACAGTAATCCACTCTGTCTGTGTTTCTGCTAAGAGAGGAGTCAGGAAAGGAGGGGGTTGCTGAGGTCAAGCTGCCCCGCATCATAGTCAGAGCACATCTGAACACAAGCTGTGCTGTGTTTTTACACTCTCCACAACAATGAACAGTGGAAATGCTACTGGGTGTTTAAAAAAAATCACAACATTTTATTGCAGCCCCACTGTGCTCATGAAAGCATTCGCATACACAGTCCATGCTGCGCATCAATACATGCAGAGGCTCAAAGTGCCTGACTATATTTATCTTAAAAGCCTTCCCTGAGGCTCAGACCTCTCCCGACTCTTTTTCCACTGCAGTGCTCACGCCCTCTAAACAACTCACAATAAGTCCAGATAGAAGAATAAGTTTTTTTCACTTACATTTATACTTCTTAAACTACATCTAACATCAGGCCACTGACGTCAGAGCTGCTGTTCTGATGCTGCCACTGACATTCAGGCTGTAATGTGGATGTCCATGCAGTCCCTTAACTCTGTAATGAGTCTTATCTGTGGAAAAAAGAAAAAATAATGAGGCCATCATGACCACATCTGTGTGTGTCTGTGAGACGGAGGAAGAAATATGTGGAGAGCAGGACCTTCTCCACTGCAGTACTATTGCTATGACAGGAGGGATTGGACTGGGCTGCCCTGCTGTGTTGCCTTCAAGGAATTTATGCTGATTGTTCTAATTTACGTAAGGGACGGTAACAGAAAATATACTTTTTTGTTTTTCCAACATATGTATCAGCTGTCAGGTCAGGAGAGATGAGTGTGTTTGTGCTGCAGCAGGGATGCTGTGTTGTTAGAGAGGAAGTAGAGCAGATACACACTCCAAGAATGATTCAGTGCAGTCTGTCTGCAGCAAGAACGTCTTCATTAGCTTAATCATGCTGATGTTTACATACAGATGACTGTTTAATGCCCTGTGGTGTCATTTCCTTTCTGTTCAGTTGTAGCTGCTAACATACTGTGATTTTCAAGCTTTTATACGTCTTTATACTTGCTTATTTTTAGCTCAAGTTATTACTATATATAATTTGTGGTTTTGAAAGGGCCATACAAAAGACTCATTTCTATTGTTTAGTTTGTGCCCCCTCTTCTCTACCCTCCGTCCTCTTGTCTGTGAACCAGAAGTAAAATCTCACAAAAATGCAATTCCTAAAATGCACCTGAGGAAGAGAGCAGTTAGGAACCGGAGCAGTTATAAGTGAAGATACATCAGTGTCCTCTGCATCTAAAGGAGGCTGATGTATTAATTCCACTTTATTGAAATATAAATAAATATACACATTTAATGTTTCACTGACAGAAATGATGACATCCAGCTAATTGTTACAATAAAACAAAGGTTGATGAAAAATCGCAATAAATAAAAATAGAAGTGAGCATGACTGACAATTAACAATGCTGCTACCCAGTGGCATAAAAAAATAATCACAGCTTGAAAGAATTCCTGAAGATCTCTTGTCTGTTTTTCTCTTGAATATGTTTTTTTTTTTGTTTGTGTCTTCTTTTGTTAGTTTTGTTTCCATAACTGCCATGGCTGTTTTGATATGTAATGAAGCTTATTTCACGACTTCCTAGTTTATTCACTGCAATCCTGCTAACATACATTTTCTTTTCAGCAGTATTTCAGGAATTCATTTAAAATTGTATTGACTGTTGGATTAGTAGCAGTCCTGTCTTCAGGCACACACAAGTTTTTTACGCTGCTGCCAGTGACCAGTCCTTGTACGTGATTTTCTTTCTTGTAGGTGGAGCACACCAGTCGCCCCGACCTGGTCCTCTTCCTCATCAAGTACCTGATGATGCTGATTGTGGGAATCCCCTCAGTTTTCTGGGTTGGAAGCAAGAAGACCTGCTTTGAGTGGGCTAGTTTCTTCCATGGCAAGAGACGCAAAGAGTACGTACTTGATATAGTGATTTTCGGGCAAGACCAGAATATTTAGATTAAGTTTTAATTGCTTATCTTGTGGTAACTTCTCACTTCTGTCCTGCTTCACTGATAAGAATGTGGCTATTTTAAACTATTTGTGGAAACTAAATGATGAGTTAATTTTCTTGTCTCACAACTTGATATTATCCGATTATCTTATTATCTGATCATATCCCACTAATGTCCAAGGTGGAATTAATATATATATAAATGTATTTATTACACAGTTGCATGCAAAACTTTATAGCTGTTTTGACTTTGTGTTGCCAGATTTTCTGATAAAGCAACATGACAACAAACAAGTCCATCTCTTATAGTTGGAATTTGTGCGTCACGTTGGTTCTTCAGCACTGTCATTAATAAAGAGGTCGTTTCTGATTAGATGATTTCCAGAAGAGCTCAGAGCAGGTTGAGGTTTATACTTTAGAGGAAGTAGAAGATCAGTGTCCGTCCTCGTCTGAGCAGCGTCTCGGCTGTGAATCTTCTTTTTTTCGTGGATTGTTGGTGAACACTCTCCGCACTCGCCCCCTTCCCCTCCAAACTCAGAGCATTAACCCCCTCTCCCACTGCCTGCTCCACCCACTCCTCCATCCTCTCCTACCACGCCCACATCCCCACCACCTTCCCTCTCTCCCTCCCCACCCTCCTGCGTCTCTCCCTCCCCACACTCCCCACCTCTTCGTCCTCGACCTGCTGCAGTGGGATGGTCAACGAGAGCCGACAGGTGCTGCAGGAGCCCGACTTCGCCCATCTGCTGTACAGGGACCCCAACACACCCATCGTGAGGAAGTCCAGAGGCACGTCCACTCAGGGGACGTCCACTCACGCCTCCTCCACGCACCTCGCCATGCTGGATGAGCCACCTAGCGGCAGTACAAGCCGGGCCGGTTCAGTACGCAGCGCTCGCTCTAAGATGAGCAGTTACCATGGCAGTCTGCACCGCTCCCGAGACGGCAGGTGGGTTCCAGCTTCACACTTTTTTTTATTTTTTTTAAATCACTTCAGTAGAGTATTTGTGTCCTGAAGCTGCTGTCCATTCTTCACCACAGATATACAGCCAGTAGTTTTCGTGCAGCAGACGACCGGTTGCCCTACGGGAGCATGCCCCGGCTCAACGACCAGTCCAGACACTGCAGCATCACCCGGCTGGACAGCCTGTCCAGGCAGGGCTCCACACTGAGACTGGAGAGCCAGTCGCGGCACAGTAGCATCAGGGACCTGAGCACGGCGACCCAAGCTGTTGTCGGTGTGCCTGGAAATGGGATACATAGAGTCATGGAGGAGGATGGAGCTGCCGCCTAAACTGGAAGCTCCTCACATGATGGAGGCATAACTGACAGTAGATGGTAAGAGCAGGAAAACTGAGAAATTTTTTTTTTTTCTAATAAAAGTGAAGAATGTGTGAGGATCCAGGGTGACCTGACGCACAAAATTTCCTTCATTCATGATGGAGCTGGCTTGTGGAGGGCAACACACAACCAGACCAACAACACTAAATGTTGATCTTCATCAAATATCCTCTCAGCATTAACTGACAGGACAAGAAAGTCTCGAAAGAACTGAACTGCAAATCGACTGTTGCTCGGTTTACACAAATGCGATGAACTTTGGTGAATTTTTAATATGAAAGATGAAGACGAGACTTTACTTCTGGACCTACACTTCTGAGCCTGTGGAGAAAAACTGTGATCAACACTGACGAGCTGCACTCAACTGGACGTGTTTCTCTGTATTTTGTGTTACGGACTCATCACTGAACAAGATTTAAATGTTGGCCATAGGAAGACCTTAGAGCTTTGTCCCCCTCCTCTCTGCATTGTTACCACTGGGGGAGGGGGGGGGGTGCATATTTTATTTTCAGTTTTGAGTTTCATTCCTGAAATATGACACTTTTACAGCAAACTGTCTGTTGAAAAGCTGTGAACTAAACTTTATGTAAGCCTCATCTCACTGGAAAAAGAACTTAATTGCACCTATAACATGATCTATGATGGAAAAAGAAAAGGAAAAATGACATTTGGGATATGAGAGAGTGAAAAAAGAAGCCAAATTCAAACTTTGTCCTCGAGACATGTTCAGACAGAAGGCAAGGTTAGGTTTACATGAAGCAACATGGAAAAATTCCTTTAACAAATATGCTTTAGTATTTTAAATCAACAACGTGCAAAAAAAAAAAAGGGCTGAATGTTTTTGTTAAGCGTTTGAGCACCAACACTCCCTCAACTCTTACTGGTCAAAACTGAAAGTTTGCTTTGCTTTTTGTCTGAACAAGTCTTTCCAGTTGGACTACATGATAGAGCGCCTTTCAGTTAGTCAAATCCTCTAGTTTCTCTTGTTTGGAGATGTGTCCTTATTTGTAACTTGTAAATGTTAGAGCAACACTTCTTCTAGTGGCACAACTTGTTCATAGATGTAAAAAACTGAGTTTCTGTTGTTCATTTGTAATAAAAGTTGTTTTTTTTCTAAAGAACAGATGAAATGACCACACAGCAACACACAGGGTTGTAAATTTGTAACAGCCCTCCGCTTTATTGAAATACATCGGAGTCAGGTTAATATGAGTTCTCCACATAAGTGTGGCAGCCAGTTCCATACATTATTTTTTGTTTTGACCTTACACCTTAAATATTTTTTTTGTGCAAAAAAGAATCTACATCACCTGTAGTGGGTTATCCTCAGTAAAACGCCCAAACCGTCCAAAAAGGAGGAAGTAAAACAAACAAAAGAAAAACAAAAAAACCAAAATGATTACATCTATAACATGCAAAACTGTACAAATTATTACAAAGCAATCCTAGAAAAAAAATGTAATATGATATGAAAGAGCAAAATAATATAGAAGGTACTGTAGGTAAGACCTCACTGAAATGTAAAGGCGTTTTAATTTTTTTTTTATTTTTGGGGGGAGTTTTTAAAGATCTCTCTCCACTAAAATGTGGCACCTCAGCCATCAGACCTCCTGTCACCCTTCACTCCTGAAACAGGTCATCACTTTTGTTCTAATCCTCACTAGCAGGGTCACATCCATACGACAGCCAGAATCCCTCACTCACACCTGTCCATCCATCTGTCCAGTAGACCTCAAACGCTCTCTTTCTTCTAAATGAAGAGATTTCATTGGCTCTGACTTTTCCTGAGTTTCCCTTCCTCTCTCCTTAACGGGGACGTCTGGGATCAGTTCTTCTGTACAATATTGGCCAATATTAAAAACACCTGGATGAGACAGCTTCCTCTTCCCCCAGTTGATATATTCTACTAAAATAAAATAAAAAAAAAAAAAAAAAAACCTCAAGCAGGAGTCAAGCTTAAACTGTTTAAGATGCTGTGGAATAAAACCAGTTTGGACATCCAAATCTATCTTCATATAAAACAGGACAGAAAATAAAAACTAATGGAATAGTTTCAGCTATTCAAGTTGGAACAAAGGAAGAAGAGGCAGGAATGAGCACCAAAGTACTTCAACTTTTGTTTCCCTTTCTGATAAACAAGGCAAGTGGAATAAAATAAAAGACTACTGTGCGCTGATCTTAACAAGGACTTGGCTGCGTCTGACTTAAAGTGCACGGATACCACCGACACCACAATATGAACCAGTACTCCTCTGAAAGATTACGCCTTTTTACATCCATGTTGTTTTAGTGTTCCGTTAAAGTTGTCGCACATTCTGCTCCATGAACGCCTCCGTGTATAAATGCCGTTAAGTTTGGATCCAAACTGAGGAAGAGGAGGAGAGGTAACAGGGTTTTGGCTGCGAATGCCCCGCTCTATAGCCTAAGGCTATCACTGTAAAATGCTCTTTCCTTTAAAAGAGGAAGAAAAAGAAAACGCTGGGAAACTTTACCATTGATCATTGTACAGGTGACAACAAATCATTTTATAACCCTTTTCCAGACAATCAGGAACCCAAGTACTGACTTTGTTTCAGCTTTAAGTGTTTACATTCTCATTTTAGTGTTTTTCCTTTAAATCAAAGAGCTCTTACAAATGTAGCTTTTACTGAAAACATCACTATAACATTCTTTACATAATTGAAGGCTGTGAGAAAGACGGATTCTGCCACTAAGTCTCCCTCTTTTGTCCGTTTTTGGTTAAACTGAGCTTATCTGTCAGTGGAGGGGACTGATCTACTCCATCCTGGTACCACAACGCTACCAGCTGATTAAACAATCACCTCGCAGTGAGAGGTGGAGCAGGACAAGGCATCTGCTGCATTAAAAAAACAAAACAAAAACAAAACCCCGGTGTGTCTACATACGTGTACGTTAGCAGGCTTGTGATAAACACGCATGTTTACTATACAGTACGGGCAGTAGTGTCGGTTCACGTGAGCCTTTTTTTTCTCAAACCAGATTGAGGAGGGAGGAAAAAAAACACACACACACACACACAATGTATGTTGTACACATAATATAAAACAAGCAAATGTAAAATTAACTAGTAAAAAAAAAAAAGAACTGGAAAGTGGTTTAAAATGGCTTTTTTGTGTGTGAATACAACCTCAAATCACTCAAAACAAAAACAGGAAAACAAAAGTCAGGATTTTTTTTTCTTTCCCATGTAGTTCTCTATAGTATTTTCCTTATCATATATTACTCTCTACTTTGAACCTATGTACATTACTGTGATGGGAGTTTGTGAGTTGGTCAGTTTGGTTGCACAGTAAAGTGTAACGTCTATGCTACAATGGAGGACACCCACCCTGGCTGCCGGGTGATGTCACTCGCACTGAACCGATGAGGACGAGAAAAGCACAGTGGGAACTGTGGCGATGTCATAAGAGCCGCCATGTGTAGCTTTCTGCTGATGGTCAAAATAAAAAATAGTATAAAGTCACTGCACTTAATATCAGGAGCAAAGTACAAATAAAAATCATTCCTTTCCCTTCCCACTCTTTTTCCCCCCTTTCTTTCTTCTTTTTCATCATTTTAATTCTTTTGCGGCACCTGAAGAGAAAGCAAGTGTGGGAAAAGTGAGGAGGGGTTTAAACTCCACCCGTCTGCTTCAGGCCAACGTCGAAGCAAACCTCCCTTTCCTCGTCTATGATTGATAAATAAATTAAAATTGTCCCCTGAAACCCAACTGGTCCTATGTACAAGTACAAATCATTTTCTCTCAATAATAATCCTCTTGTTTTCATGTTGCATCACAAGGTTTTGAGTCTCTACAGAGGAAGAGAGGGAGTCGAGGAGTGTCACTGAAGCTCGACACTTCAGTCGACAGCAAAAAAAAAAAAAAAATCAGCCGAGACGGGAGGTTGTCATTCCTACAGCATACACCCCTTCTGTATAAACACATGCACGCGAGCTGACAAGTGCATACAGCATCTCTCTCAGACACCCACATGTGCACCACCACTCATTTATGATTACCTCTCCCTCAGAGTTCCCCTCAAAGAGACCAGACAGTGTTTCTGCCCCGTCGTGGAAGAACGTTTAGACGCAAACGGGTTGGGAGGTTGGCTTAAAAAAAAAAGTTCATCAGGAGGGAGCGCTGGGCAGGAGGTGCAGCTCTCTGGGATGTGAAGGTGTGGGGGGGAGGGAGTGCGAGAGAAGTTTGAAGTCCTGTGCTGTTGGGCTGGATGGGTGAGAGGTTGTTGAGGTGGGGAGGGGGGGGGCTCATGTGTCCCACCCTGTCCTGTCTGTGCTCTCCAGGGACAGGGACTTGGTCTTGTGTGGAGATGCTGGACTGGGAGGGCTGCTGAAGGTGGAGCTGTTGGAGGCTGTGGAGTGACGCGGGGAGTCAGAGTCCTGGAGGATGGGAGCAGAAAGAGGGAATTGGAGATAAAGAGTGTGGAAGAGGGGGAAAAAAAGGAACAGGACAAAAATACATGAATTAGATTATATTTCTCTCCAGTAAACAAGCCTTTCAGTCTACCGCTTAATTCAGATAATTGTAACTGGAGACGGAGCTTCAGTCTGACATCAAACGAATGTTAAAATGAAGGACAGACAAAGTGAGACTGAATCACGCTGCTCCCACCACCACCTCGTCTTCCACTGCATTCCACATCATCAGCAGATGAACAGCTCAATTGACCAGAAATGATTATCAGAAAGAAAACAAACATGCAGGCAGTGCAGATGTGAGGAGGAAGAGGGGATGTGGACAGTTCAACTTTGTTCTGTAATCGACAGTCTGATTGACATCAGGGAATTTATAATAACTATTTCTCTCTTTCACACTGCACACTGGGACCAGAAGCAGGATAATCCAGCAGTGTCAGAGAGATGACTGTGTGTTGTGTGTTACAGCGTAGTACAACTCTTTCCAGTTCAGTGACGTTTTGTTGGTTAGCTTTGTAATGTGCAGTTTCCAGGTCAGCGATGCTGCAGATTGTGTTCGATGTGCAACAATCCTTCTGTTGGGATCCTGGCACAAACACATCTGGCCCATAAAACACCTCACAGCACAGTCACCATACTGTGTGTGCTACTACTATTAACTAGGGCTGCAGTAAGACACTTTAGAGCCATAAAAAAATCTCTTTTTAAATTCTGGAGAGCAGATCCTACTGCAGAACTCAGTTTCTTAATAGTCAAAGCATGCATCCTTCACATCCATGTTGATCCATCAAACATGTGCATGAATATTCACTAAAAGCATGCAGATTATGTGATTCATCACCCAGTTTCCAACCAGTCTACTTCACATTCATCCTTTTTTGTGTGTTTTTCTGAAACTCCAAGAGCTGTTTTTTATGGCCTTGTTGTGATGTGATCTGGACATTTCCTGGTTAGAAACGTGGCCAGTAATGGAGGCAGACATGCTCTGCAATGGGAAGCAGCCTTGCGACCATTTAATCAGCAACCAAAGACAGAAATGAAGGCCTGATGATGCTCTGGTGAGAGATGCAACAAACCATCAGATGATGCTGCTGCCGTGACAGGGCTGAGATGGTGTAGCGAGGAGAGGGAGGGGGGGGACCGCAGGTTTTCCAGTGACAACATGTCTGTGTTCTGAATGCACACAACTGGAGTGATGTACTGTGGGTGAATATTCAGTGACAACGGTGCTCTCACGTGTGTGTTGGTGCGGTTGTTGCAGCTGCAAACATTACCTTCATCTTACTAAGCAGGGTCCTTAAAGCCCTTTTCAGATCGGGGGTCTTCTCCGACGGTGAGACTGCCTGCCACTGCAGAGGAGAGTTCAGACTCAGCGCCCAGCCCACAGACAACATGCTGGGGTGGGAGGGGGGGCAGGCGGGGAGCGTGGGGGGCAGAGCTGGATTAGGGTGGAAGGAGGCGAGAAATGGCGCAAAATGGAGTTGACCGCCTCCGGGCTGATGGGCCATGGGGATGGAAGCCATAGGGGGGATCGCAGGCAGTTGGATGGGAAGTGGGTGGGGGGCAGACGTTGAGCATGACTTCAAAAATCTACCGAGGTTACTACTTGTATTTTTTGGAAATATATAAGATGAAGTTTATATATTCCATGAAGAAGAGCGGTCACTACTGTTCAGGGAGCAAAAACTCTAAAGGTGCATAACAAACATCTGTAGATCCCCCTATGCAGCATCTCCTCTGATCTACACCTAAAGCAGTTAATAACACTTTAAAGCTACAGAAGACGACAGAAGGCATCAGGGAGCTGACTGGATTCACTAATAAGCTCTGATGTTTCAGGGAATTAACCAGCTTGTTGGAAGGATGGGATGAGGTGAAAGTACTAGATAGAGATGTCAAAATGTTTTTGACTGATGGGAAGAGGTAGGGGATTTTTTTTTTTGACTAACTTCTACAGTTGAAAGGGAGGAAAACATTGACCATCTCCATTTGGACATGGAATGACACTGAAATCAGCCTGTTTTTTTAGTCCACTACACATGGAGCTGTATGTTCAGTTTCAGTGTATTTACTGACCTCTCTGTCAAACTGGGAGAGTGGAGCATCAACGCAGTCCATGCCACCTCCAGAAGACAAGGAGCTCTCTGAGGGAGAGGTCATGGTCTGGCGTTTGGATCCGTAACTCCCCCCTGATAGCTCCCTGCGCAGAGCGCTGCCATTCTGGGATGATGAGCCTGAACAGAGAGCAGAAGAAACAAAGGAAGTTGTGGAGGTCACAGAGCACACAGCTATCCGATGAAGATGCATGAAGTATTTGAAGTGCCACTCACGTATGCCCAGTCCGCTGCTGGCGCTCATGGAGCGGCCCGGCTCACCCCGGTTCTTAGTGATGGAGGGGATGCTGACGGAGCCGCTGAAGCCTGCACGGCTCTCCTGAACACGGACACTCTGGTTTAAACACGCAGAGAGGAAACACACGCGACAGAGTGCAGTGTGTGGGAGAGGAGTGAGGAGGGTGCAGATACACAACATGCTCAGACACTCCAACAACAGGACATGCATGACTGTAAACACAACAGCTCAGGTGGTAAATCACTGAGTTTTAGGTTATAAGGGAATGTGAGGGTGAGTTTGTGCTTTGCAGGAGCTCCACAAATGTGTTTCAGTGCACCAGTGTTCAAAAATCTTTCAGGATGCTGAGCGTTTGTGTATTTATGAAAGAATGTGTGCTCATATGTCTTTACCATTGGCAGGTCTTTCAGTATCTGGATCCCATCTCCTGGTCCCATGTGGGCCACATGGTTGAAGTTTGTGGGGTTTGAGATCAGCTTGTTCCTCATCTCTGGATCTCGTAGCATCTCTCTGGAAAAAAGGAAACACGAGTGAGCCACAAACGGCAGGATCAGAAATACTTGTTAAAAATATTAACCGTGACAGTGGGCCTCATTCATGAAATCTTCATAAATCTGTGGCGTCACGTAAAACCTACTGTAGATTTATGAACGCCGCATAAAACTTGGATTAATCATCAGACCACCATAAAAGAAGGTATAAACTCTGAAGTTCTCACTTGTGCTATATTACGTGCTGCTGTCAACACATCTTGAGAAACAATTGGTGAGAATAAAACTTGAATCCATCAGTTTAAAGTCCATTGGCCCACAGACTTTGGTTTTTGCCGACTGATTTATTGAAGCTACAAAAAAGTACAATTTATCCACTTCACGCATTTTATTTTTAGTTTTGTTAAATTGGAAGCCTGGTGTCTGCTCCTGAACCCAGACACCACATCAAGTCAATTTAATCAACCCAGTAACATTTTAAGAAACATGATTCAAAGCTTAATTTTTTTAATTCCCATCAATTAAGATAGAGGTGATATATATTTAATTTATTCTAATGTTTAAAAACGTGATTTAAATAACTCTAAAGGACTTATTTTTCTTTGGTGTTTCAAGAAAAAGGATTCAAACTTCCTTGACCTGGACTCAGACTCTTCACCAGCATGTTTGAAATGAATCTCCATGTTTTGAGGGAGGAAAAGAAAAGACAACAATAAAGTATGATAATACTTATGTGACCTCAACAAGCGATCATTCCTGCCTACAGCTAGAACCATCTATAACTAGAAAAGCACTCAGAGAGTGCAGACCTCCACCAAGGAGCACAGTTCATCCACATATTACGACTTACACCCAAAAGTATAACTCCTACATTTGTTTTATTCCTTGACCATGTAAACATACACTTAGCAATTGGAATCACATTGATATCATTATTAGTTTATAGTTATTCACAAAAATGGACATTTCTGTAATGGCGGTTTTCTTCTGGCTCTAGCTCCATAACTATTATAGGTACATCAAATCTGTTAACATACTTCTTTGTCAGCTACAATTTGGTGTTAGTTACATGTCTGTATCTTCATTTGTTACCTCAGTCTTGAAAAAGATGATAACCTCGACTTTTTTCACGTTACGGATCTTAGTATCCAGAATTTTGCCAGGATCCGGATCATACTTTTACACATTATTGATGCTGTCATGACCAGGTCCCGTTTTTTTTTGCCAAACATTCAGAGCATTTATTGTGGAGATATATGCACATATCCTGAAAATGGCCCTCTCTCGCAATGATAAAGAATCCTTTAAAAAATTCTTGGATCCAGACAATGATCTGGATCACCTCCAAAGTTTAATAATTTGTTCGATGTCCCAATTTGGATATATCCTGAAATTTTTATGAATATCTGTCCATAACTTTTTGAGTTATGTTGCAAACAAACAAACAGACAAACCAAAAACAAACCTCCTTGGCAGAGGTAATTAATCTTTGGAGAGTTTGTTCGTACCAACAAAACTTTCGGGCCTATTGACTTTTTCATGAACTTTAGAAACACGTAAATTTCAGTCTGCAAACAATTTATGCACAAATTATTTCTGCTGACGGTTCTTGAACGAGGCCCAGTGAATCCCCATCTGTGTACAGAAGCGTGCTGCACCTCCTCTGCTGCAGTCGCTCCTCTTCAGGCACCCTGAAAGAGAAGCGCCTCTTGTTGTTCATGCTGCGCACCATCTGCTTCCTGCTGTTGTCTGACGTCTCCGGGACGACCAGCTCGTCACCCTCTGAAAGACCACAAAAAAGCCGGAGGCAATGTTTACATGAACGACTACCGAGCTTTTCAGTTTGATACGTTAAAGCTTCTCATCGGAAACTAAATGTGACAAAAAGAACTGGGAGAAAACAGCAGAAGCATAACTTAAAAACTCTTAAACTGAGTTTAAACTATGAAATGAAAACTGCAGCTTAGAAATGCTCTACATCACGCTGAAGTAGAGACAGATCTGAACCTCCACAGACTTAGAGGGACTAGAGTTAGAAATTAAAGTATCCTTGAACCACTTAAATTCCGGTTTTGATACCAAACAGCAGAGTTCTTACCGGCCATCTTGTTTCTGAAGTAGATGAGGCGTACAGTTTCCAACCCGAGCAGGTTCAGAGATCCATCAACATTCAGAGGTCGCACCTGCACGAGGAGCAGAGAAATTATTCATCAGTACAAGTTCAACAACTCAATGATCATCCGTTTTATTGAGAGGGTTCATTCGTCCAGATTCTTATTTTATTTCCTGTGGATGTGAGGCATTATAAAACAACGAGGGAGACTCCTGTGGTGATTAGACCGACAGGATCTTCAGGGTTCTTCAGGGTACATCCAGTTGTGGATCGTTCCTGACAGATACTGACCTTTTTGAGGGGAATGGTCTGGATCCACTCCATCGTGTTGACGTCAAACACATCCACACCGTTCTCACTGTACAGCGACAGGTAGGGGGCGTTGTAGCCTAAACAAAACCAGACCATTTTTCATCAGTTTCAGAAACTATAATGTTAGTTTGTTTAGTTTGACATCTCAGTCCATATTTTTCTGGATAGTTTTTTTTTTTTGTTGTTGTTGAAGGGATGAATTTCGGCTACTTTTTTCTCTTCATCTCACTTCCAGGTTATTTCCATATGACCTCCATAACTGCATCTACATTTGAATACGATACAACTTCAGCAGCATTCCTGGACTCACATGCAGCGTTGGGCCAGGCTGGCCACATGAGCTCCTGCTGACGCGACCTGCGACCGTGAGAGTCCACGTAGACGCCAATGGAGCTGAAGCACAGAAGTAGCTCTTTGCTGGAAATCTCCACGGCACACAGGGCGTTCAGGTTCTGCTGAGGGATGAAGGCCAGGGTGTGGTCCTCATGATGGAGAAGGCTCACTGGAGACGTGTCGCCATGGACACTGTTTTCACAAACAATACATCTTAATCATCAGCTGAATTATTCTGTATTGAACTTAGATCCAGGCGTATGGATCTATACAGTACCTGTAGCGCATGAAACCGGACTGATAGCCAACATAAAGACGCTCACTGAGAATACCCATCCACTGAACAACTCCTGGAGCCCCCAGATCCCGCAGCATACGGTGACGTGATTTACCCTTATTAATCTGTACAGTAAAAATTAAATAAATTAACAAATTGTATTATTTTAAACTAAATCACATAAACCTTGTATCAAGCGAGGAAGATGAAATCAACATCTCTGTGTCCATTATATTATCTGTTGTATATTGTATAAGCTGGACTAGTTTTCCTCACCTCAAAACACATGATTTTACTCTTCACAGCCACACAGAGGCAGGTAAGGGAGCCATTTCGGACTGTACCGGAGACAATAGACTGACAGCCTTTTGTCTCAGCCAGTTTGTGGGAATCTGTCTCACGGCCGTCCAGGGCCTGAGTGGGGAAGAGGCGGACATGGCGGTTCCTGCCCGAGATGACTGCCAGCAGCTGCTCCTGAGGCATCAGGTCGATTTGGTGGACCTTTTTGTTGTCCCCCACCCGGATTATTTCTGAGGAGGGAGGAAGAGTGCAGGAGTGAGCAGAGAACAACCAAGGGAAGGTGTGGAAAATGTTGAATATTAACGGGGATCCCAATCCCAGGTAAATGCAGAGGGTTGTGTCAGGAAGGGTATCCAACCTACAACCTATGCCAACCTACAGGGCACTTGGCTACTGCTGGTCAAAGGAGAGGAAGACGAAGAGCCCGTAGGCAGAAAGAAAAGAGAGAAAGCAAGACACTAGAGCTGAGAGTAGGGACTTAGAGCAAAGCACATGAAGTGATGGAGCGTATCAGTGGAGATGAAAGAGTGGTGATTGGTGCAGACTTTAATGGACATGTTGGAGAAGGCAACAGAGGTGATGAGAAAACGATGAGCAGGTTTGGTATCCAGGATAGGAATGCAGAAGGACGGACAGTGGTTGGAAATGTCTGTGGTAAATTCTTTCTTGCAGAAGAGGCAGGATGTGACGTAGCCAGAAGGAGATCAGTGACTGCAAAACTGTGGTAGGTGAGAGAGTAGCCAGACAACACAGGATGACTCTGGTGGTGAGGAAGATGAAAAGGACAAAGGCAGAGCAGAGGATGAAGTGGTGGAGGCTGAAAAAGGAAGAGTGTTGCATGGTTTTTGGAGAGGGGTTGAGACAGGCTCTGAGTGGTCAGGAGATGCTTCATCCTCAATGTAGATCCTACAATGCAGAGGATGAAGAGTGGAAAGACAGTTGGTCTTGACCTGTGGAGGCATGGAAGTTTCCAGGAGAGGTGGCAGTAGAGTTTTTGACTACAATGTTCAACAGGATCTTAGAAAATGAGAGAATGCTGGAGGAGAAGTGATCTTCAAGAACAAGGGAGACATATGCAGAGCTGTAGCAACTACAGAGGAATCAAGTTGATGAGCCACACAGTGAAGTTATGGGAGAGTGGTGGAAGCTAGACTAAGGACAGAGGTGAGTATTTGTGAGCAGCAATATGGTTTCATCCCCCCCCCCAAAAAAAAGTACACAGATGCAATATTTGCTGTGAGGATGTTGATAAAAGTAGAGAGAAGGTCAGAGGGAGCTGTGGTATTGACGAGGACGTCTGGAGTAGCAGAGAAGTATGTTAGAGGACATGTATGAAAGCTATAAGACTGGTGAGGTGTGCTGTGAGGAGGTTGAGGCTCTCTTTAGGAGTGATGAGGATGATAGGATCAGGAACGAGGACATCAGTACGTTAGATGTTTAGAGGAGAAAGTCAGAGAGGCCAGACTGATGGTTTGGACATGTACAGAGGAGGGAAAGTGAATATATCAGAAGTTGAAAGGAGAAGAAGACTTTATTTTAAGTGGATCTTACCGTCTTTGGTGACATGGACTACAAAAAGACCTTCCTCATTTCCCAGGGCCACACGCTCGTGATCTGAGGGCAAAGCAAAATGAAGTGAGACAGCCATTTCAGTGCCAGAAAGGAACAAATAAAAGCTATAATCAGAAGCCCAGCAGCTTCCTCTGATCTAATTGGTCAGAAATAGAAACAAAGAAAAAGCTTTTTCTGGAGCAGCTACACTCAAACAAGCAGCACTGTGTGCTTGAGATAATGACCGTACACAGAGCAGCAAGATAAAAACAGATCACTTTCATCTAAGATTTGATTTACTGTGACATATGTCTCCAGCTTGCAGTTCTAGTTGTGTGAAACTCCACTGAAACCTGAGTGGCAAAAGCCCACCTATGATAGCAGAGGACTGGGTGGTCTTGATGAGGGGCAGCGTGCTGTCGTAAGCCTCCTTGGGGACGTAGACAAAGCGCTCCTTGAGCTTGTTCCTCTTCAGGATGCGGTGGAGCTCGTTGAGGACGCCCACCCATTTATTCCTCTCCTGGTCGCTGTCGGCCAAGATCAGAATGGAGGTTTTGTGGCTGCTGGAGGCAGAGAGGTGGGATGCTGTCACCTGAGGAGGAAGGAGGGGAAGGGAGGGAAAGGTGAGAGGTCATGTAAAGAATATTATGGTATTGCAATGTCTGTTACGCTTAGCTGCTGATTTTCTTTCACTGGTGCTTCTAAGACTGATCCAGTTCAGGATATTGTCATCCAAGGAAAGAAGCTGCAGAAATATTTAAGATTACTCACTCTGAATATACAGGGAATGTCCTTGCGGTTGGCGTGGATGACATCAGAAGCGAGAACTGAACTGACGGAAAACTCCTCATCCCTGAGTGACAGAAAATGATTATAGGACAAAGCTGCTTTTAGTTCAACTGGCAGGACAGTAACGTCTTCCAAAATTAAGTACTGGAATACATAATGACCAAGTGTCTTCAAGCTAATCATTTAAACTAAGATTTAAGAGCCCAGAGCGATCCTGATCAATCTGAGAAGCTAAAAGGTCACATTGGGATGATCACTTAGAGCAGGTGTTAAGGCCCGCGGGAGCAATTAAACACTTAGAAGTAGAACATTTCTGAGGAAATTTCAATGCAACTAACTTTTTTCATTTGGTACTGAAATCAAAAAGCAGAATAACTGAGGAGGAAAGCAGCTGGTTTATGTCAAAAAGTCATGATTTAGTAAATGTTTGCAAAAGATTTTACAACAAGAAATTGCTATTTTTTGTCAACTCTTGATTTTTTGAAAAAGAATAAAATAAAATGAAATTTTGACAGTGGCAAAAAGTTATTTGAAGTTAAAAAGTCAAAATTTTGTGACATGTGACAGATGAGTAAATATCAATTGACAAAAAGTCATCTTTTTTTAGTTTGTAGTTTTACATAAAAAAAAGGTTATTTGAATACAAAAGTCTCACTTTTATGTTAAAGGTCACCAAAAAGTGGAACAACTGAGGTCAGAATTTTTGTGAAATTTGAGATTTTATGATAAAAATTCATTCCAGGAATTATCGGGAAATCTGACAACAAAGCTTGTTGATAAAGTAAAGAATAACTGTCCCTTTAATAGTAACCATGGTGATGACATGGCCCCTGACACCCCTGAACTCTATATCTGAAGAAACAGGCAACACCTGTTGACTCATGACGTTGTCATGTTGAGTCAAATTAACGTAAAGCAGGTTTTTATGGCCACTATTTATCTAGAGCTGAAATCCCTGCATTTCATTTCAATGCTGCATCCACCAGAGTAAAATCAGGCTATTATCTGGAGGACATATCCCTGTAGACAAGGCCTGTGTTGCCAAAACACACAAATATGTGCTTCTTTCACAAGTTGCATTTTAGTCATCATTTGGCTCGTGGAGTTAGTTTGTGTTTGTTTTGGATTTTACACAACAGCACCAGTGTCAGCTTTAACAACATGTGATTACTGACGCATTCCTATTGGATGCTTAGCAGACGGGTTGTTGCAGCAGTCACACATAATCATACTAAAAGAAATTTGTCCCCAGCTGTCTTTGGTCGCAAGACCTTTAAAATGTCTCAGAACCTTAGACAACCTGAGGGATTTTCCAGAGAATTTATACACGTACTGCATCAGCAGTACCTGTGAGGAGCCGCTACTTCTCCTACCTCATATCTATGACTTGGCTCACTACTACACTCGGCTGTGGCACTTTTCCTTCTCCCAGCTCGTACAGGAACAGTTTGAAGTCACAGACCACAGCCATCGCCCTCTGCCAGCCCTTCTTCACCCCTGTTGGTTTGGGCACCTGCAACAGAAGTCAAGACACACTTTAACAATAAAATACTCGGATCAGGAACTAGTGTAGTTCAGCGTGAACAGTTGTGATATTAATATGAACCAAGCAACCATCAAAAACCATTATTTCCTGTATAACATCATGTTTTTGGAGAGAGGTTGCAGTGAAAGTGAAAGCAGAGGTTTCTTTAGTTTCAGACTGTGTAAACAACTCAGATGTGACTCAAAGTCTCTGAACTTCTTTTGAAGAAACTCTACAGTTCATCAGATCACTGTTTGAGCAAAAGACAAGCCTGAAGCTTTTTCCAGTCACACTGACCCTGACATGGCCTTCGTAAGCGGTACCAATACCCCTCTGTGGGTCGATGCCCAGCGGGCCCTTGGTCTGATCCTGGGGCACAGGACACACAGCTGGAGCTTTGTCAGCGCACGTGACGTGGCAGGAGAAATTACACACTGGAAAAAGATGATGAGTGTTCAGTTTTCAGAACTAATTTTCATCTTCGAGACTCGTACAGAAACACGAGTGTCTTTTTCTCACCTTCGCATGTACAGCCCTGCCGAATGAGCCCCACCATCAGGGACGTACACTGGTTACACTTTGTGGGCGTGTTGAAAGACTTCACAACAAACTGATGCGCTTTTGGCTGTAAAGAGAAGAAATAAGCAAAAGCAGCACAATAAGTGATTAAAATGATCCTCTTTATATGGCACAGCTGCACAAAAAATAACAAGTCTAACCTTAGGCGAGGAACGTCCAATACTGCCGTAACCTCCTGAGCGCATGGTGGGAGTCTGAACTGAACGGGGCGGGTGGTCTATCAACTGCAGGTCAGAGAGCACAAAAACACTGAGCAGCGTTTCACTTTATCCAGTAAACTAGTAAATCTTGGTTAACAGGCATCAAAATGAAAGTTGTCCATGGACAAGCTTCAGTAAGGAATTATTTAACAGATGTTGCAGCCACTCTCTCTTTTACTTTACTTTTCATTTTTGCATTCATCTCAGGACCTTAAAATTGTGTTTCTCAGTTTGGTTTAAAAGCACTTTCTATTACATGTGCACCTTACTGAAACACGGGTATCAAACAGGGCATCAGTTGTTACTTGAGCCATCGTATTCAGTCTGAGAACAACTTCAGTTTACACCGGAGTCTGCTGTTTTCACAGTTGATCTTATTGTGCTTCATGCATTATTCCATAACTGAATTACGTCTAATTCACAGTGTATGGCTCCTCAGCAGTGCCAGCAATGTGAATTGAAGCGTTTCAGCTAAACATGGAATTGAGAACATTCCATTTAAATATCTGGAAGCGTTTCGTTCTTGTTTCACAGCAAGCCAAGCATTCCTGTCACTTGTTTTCAGGGTGTGGCTTTGGACGCTAAGCTACAACAACCTAATCTGGCTGTGAGAGAATTGGACATGTTGTGTGTATGAAATAAAAATAAAAAAAGGAGAGGGGTTTCTGGACACTATCTGACCTCTATAGGCTCCATATCACTAGCCATGGAGGGTGAACGTGAACGGGACTTGAGATGGGATTTGGGGTCATCGTCCCGAGAAGGAGTGTTGGATGGGGTGAAGTTGTCCATCGAGTCCACCTGAAGAGAAAACAAGACAGACAGGAATGATGATTAAAAAAAAAAAAAAAGATGGAGAAGAAAGAACAGGTGAAGGATTGCATAGATAGGAGGAGAAAAGATGTTGAGAAATGAAAAAAGAGAAATAGGAGAAAGGATTGATGGAGACAGAGAAAGAGTGTTAGTTAGAAACTAGTGACCAATGTGCAGCCTCCATGCGTACAGGAAGATATCCTGGCCCAATTATGAGTCATAACCACAGAGGGAAACTAACCACAGCTTATTACACCGTGAGTTTTCTAACACATCAACAGCCCCAAGTCCATGTTAATATAAAACACTGAAAGCATACACCACAAACCATGCAAGGCCATTTACAGAGCTTCAATACATACAATCAAACACAGACAGATAGCACATGTATACCACATTTAAATAAAACATGAAATTTAAAAAAAGAAAAAAAAAAGGTTTTATCTTTGAATCAGAACCCCAACCATGCAATCAGACAGCCACAACTACAAATAACAGGACTGCACACACAAATTAATCATCAGTGAGACAAAACGGCTCATTTAAAGAGGGCCGCAGAGTGCAGTGATGGTGCTTACACGTCTGCCTTTGCTAGCCGGGCCAACGGATGGCGAGCGCTTCAGTGGCAAGAAGAGAGGCAGAGAGTGGCAGAGACACAGATGAGGGAATATTAGAAAGGCGATCTAACAGAGCTGAAAACACATTTACAAAGACTGGAGGGGGGTGACGAAGCTAGTAAGACTATATTACATCAGGCAGTGGTTCCCAACCTCTCATCTTTGGAGGGTTTCCTCTCTCTAAATTGCAACACAACAGTGTTATTTTCCACTCAAAGTGATGGATCCATCACTAATGAGTATTTTAAAAGCCGGTAATACAATTTAGCCATTTATGGGAATAAACTTTTTCAGAGGGACTCCTGGCTGGGAAGCACTGCACAGTTTGTCCACACGGGGGGCACTGAGGACAGAAACTGAGGAGGGTGGATGGGTGCTGATGGGAGAAAATACACGTGGTTATGAGGAGGGAGAAGCTTGGGAAAGTCAGCATTTAGCACAGTGATAAGTTCTGTTTGAAAAAGATGATTAACAACAGATGAATGATGTAAATAATGTTGCTGATGTGGTCCAAATCAACCCAAATCGTTACACTCTAACCTACAAGACCTAAACACACTGCAGATCCACCCTTACAGGTGTCTATTCTCCATTTCTTCAAGAAAACAAAACACAGATGACTTAAACTCCCAACGTTTTAAGACATTTTTCTGTGTATCCTCACATCAACACTGAGGAACTTGTGCACACCTACATGTCTATGTTCACAGGCTACGTCCACATTAGTTTGTAATTGTTCCACAGCAAAGTCACCCTGCATCCAAACTAGAATTTTAGCTCTTTCCATGCACATTCTACTACTGAAAACAAACGTCACACAGTCGTCCATGACAGGCTGAAAACTCCACTTTTTGTTTCAGACTTGTTTTATAAAGGCTTTTCTACAGCGGAGTATTATTAAAGACAGACTCCCGCTGTAAGCCAAGGACATGCCTCGTCTCTGTGTTGTGTACACAAAGGTGCATCTGTGTGTTACACAGGAAGAGTTTAAACTATCGCGGTTTAGATGGCAAAAAATTCATCTGAAAGAGATGTGTTGCGGATCAAACTGTTTGTTTCTGAAGATTTGAATTCAGCAGAGTGGTGCAGATGCCAGGTGTAACCGTGACATTATACATAAGTTATACATTTCAAAATTTAAACGTATTAATGCGAACGTAGCCGTGGTCCTACAAGGCGCAGCTCCTGTTCACGTGGACGTCAAAACACGTGCACCTCCGTCTACCCAAAATACACTTACATCTTCCCAAAACTCAATTAAAGAAGATGAGGATGAAGAATAAGAGTCCTGTTGTACCAGCGTGATGCAAGAAAAAAAAAACAAACAACCAAAAACACAAAAGAAAAACGAAGACAGAAAAATTAATGTGAGCAAAATGAATAAAAATATGAAGACAAGCAAAGATTTAACTACAGTTTATCATCTGTCTCAACTTAAAGGTTTCATATATGTGCTTTCTATCAGGTTTATTAAAATGGGCCCCTGTTGTTTTGGGGGGAGGGGGAAGTAAAAACTTACATCGAACTGGTCGAGGGCTGAAGTGGGGGCATTGAGAAAAGCCAAGAAGGAATTCTGGGAATCCTGGTGCTTGACACCTATAGACACAGAACAAATAACACAACCATGGTCAAGTATTAACACATCAAAGGGTGACTTAAGACAAAATCAGTCACAGGACTCATTCTAAGAACTGGAGGCTGGTTTCATATGACCTAAGTAACAAAACATTTTATCTCTCAAACATGGGTGCTGACGCTAAGCCCTCTAATTTGGGTGCCCAGTTGCTGCATAAACCTCTTTTATTTTGATAATCTCCCAGGAAAAAGAAAAAAAAAGTAGTATTGTTTGCATCAGTTTGCAATTCAATGTAAACTAAAATTGTTCATAGTTGTGGCTCTCGTTCTTCACCTCTTCGCAGCCGCAGCTCCTCGATCTCCTTCTTCAGCCGGTCAATCTCACTCAAGAGCTCCTGGTTTTTAGTGTCCGACTCCTGCAGTTTGCTGGCGGATCACAGGCAACAATGCAGCAGTTGTTCAGTAAAACAACCAGCAAGGACATAAAACTTAAAAGTTTAGTGCATTCTGCTGTCTTGATAAGGGATCCATACCATTCTGTGGAAATGTTGTTGGCCTTGACCTTGTTCAGCTCGTCCTGGATGCTCTGCTTGGCCCTGATTTCCGCGTCCAGAGCCGACTGCAGCTCAAGGCGGGCCGACATGTCCAGCTTGGCAAAACGTCGCATCTTCCATGGCATGTCCTGAGAAAGAAGAAAAAGAGTGACAAAAGTTAGATAATGAGGAGCATAATTTGGGAAAACAGGATGAAATAAATTGGAATTATTTCATGTAAATAACTTAGGAAATAACAGGGAAGCAGTCAACAACAGGGTCATAAAGAAGGGATGATGTGGATCCTTCAAGCGACACTTAAATCTCTGGTATGGCTCAGAGGAAAGTTGCCATCTCTGCAATGCCCAGAACCCTGGACAACCTGGACAGCGCCAGTTCCCCAGTTCAGTTCCCCAGGGTCAGTTCCCACGAGACCCCAAAAACCTTCTTACTATATTGTCCTGTGCTGGACAGCTGCAAGAACAGGGATCATGGCCAAACTCGCTGCTCCATGGGGGGGAAGTAATGGTTTCTGCTTCAAAGCAGAAGGAAGACAAGAGCAGTGAGCTGTCTGCAGCGTGCACAGAAGTAGAAGGAGGTTACCACCTAGTAGAAGGTTTCCAGGCTCAGAAGAAATGACATACAGTGGGAAAGGATGTTGAGTCCAGCTGCTAGGAGCGCCCACCAGACCTTCTGGTGATGACCCTGCAGCTGCAACTATGGCACTAACAGAGCCACAACAGGCAGAAACACTTTGCGGGTGAGTCTACTTGAGTTTTTTGTTTGTTTTTTTTGATCCAGTAACAGGATGATTCATCTGACTCAACCTACAGCAGATGACGCCAGTGTTTGTGTTCAGTGTTTTACCGTGGCTCTCGCTCCAAGGCTGGTGTTTCTTAGGCCCTCCAGCTCCTCCGTCATCTTAGTGGCCAGAGCCTGCAGGTAGCCCCGAGCATCCTTCTCATCACTCACCCTGCAAATCACGCACAAGCACACACATTAGCATTTCAGATGCAAACATATTCCTAAGATCTTCTCTCTCCTGTAACTACAATATATTTTTCCCAGAACAAGCTGGGACCCAGTTTATTAGAAGGTTTTACAATTTCTGTTCTTTTAGGTGACAGAAGAAGAAATGTGGCTCGGTCAAGGCACAGAAAGATGGATTCTAAAAGGTTTCCAAATAAAGTAAACAGCTTGTGTGCCACAGGCTGCCCTGAAACATCGGGCAGGGAAAACATTTTTAATTAATGATTTTATCACTGAACACAGCCTTGATTTTATGTTTTTAACTGAAACTTGGTT
>JBAMYA010000017.1:7408278-7451619 GCA_037176975.1 Arrhamphus sclerolepis
CTTGATTTTATGTTTTTAACTGAAACTTGGTTAGATCAAAATAACAGTGCAGTTGTGCTTAATGAATCAACCCCCCCAGCTTCTGTTATATTAGTGAGGCCAGAGAGCACCGAAGATCTGTGTTGACTTGGTAATTATTGTTGATGATTTAAACATCCATGTTGACAACACTCTGGACAAAGGGACCAAAGACCTGACTAACATTCTAGACAACTTTGGGCTGACTCAGCATGTAAGAGAACCAACACACATTAGGGGACACATTCTGGACTTACTCAGTCCTCTAGATATCAGTATTTCCAAGGTTACTGTGTCTGATGTGGGTCTGTCTGATCATTCCTGTGTTTTCTTTGAGGGTACAATTTCAGTGCACACAAATGTTTCAAGAGAGGTGATATCAAAACGGTATATAACTGAGACTGGCAGAAAAATCTTTAACCAGGTCTACTGTTCAACACCTTCCCTGTCTGGGGGTTCATTCAACAACCTTGTCGATAGCTTCAATGCTAAAATGTTAAATGTTATGGATACTATTGCTCCCACCGAGGTGAAGATTATCTCAGGAAGGAAAAGGTCTCCATGGAGAAACTCGTTGCAAAAGCAACACAACCTCCACCGCTGCACCAAGAGCTTCTTGAGCTTAAAAACCACAAATGTTTGTGTGTATTATAATTTTTAACTAAATTTTTCCATTAATGATACACACAGCTAAATGCATAAATTAGGAGACTTTTTAAAGACATAAACATCTAACAATTCAGAGATTGTTTCGTCTTTGTGATGAACTTCTAGTTCTGAACTGGCTCTTAGCAGTAGTGAATTACCGCCACCAGGGGGCAACACTGGTTACTAACTTCTAAACATACTGTTCATTCCCAACATTTATATGTACATGTTTAAGATGTGTCATGCTGAATGTTTTTGAGGATGGATGGCTTCATTGCATGTGTGTGCGCACTATGTGAAGACTTCAGGCCTGTCCAACAGAAGAGGGCTGAGCAGCTGGCGATGTGTCAGCTGCAGCGGGAAATGATCTGAGAGGGAGGGTGGGTCAAGTAGCAGTACAGTCTTTAGAGGTATGCAAGACCTCCAGCAATTTACAGTTGGGAGGAACTCTACTAGAGAGTTTCTGTGAGTCAGTGTGTGCTATAGCATGAGTGGAATGGTAAATGCCTCTGCCAGCATCTTAGGATACTTGAGAAGGTTGTTACACGCAGGTTTGTATGTGTTTTCAGTGCATGTGGGACTCACCACTGGATGATTTCTGTGATCTGGGCCTCCCAGTGGGCTACACTCTCCTTTTTATCAGCCAGCTCCCTCATCTCATCCTCCAGTTGCCGGTTGGAGCTGCTGACCTTCTCAAACATGCTGGTTAACTGAGGAAACGAGAAGGAGAGTAAAATAAACATACACAGACAAAAAGTCAAAGCTTTCACAAGCTGTCCGACACCTGTGCATTCATCTACAGAACTTCTACGCTCTAAATCAAAGAGGAAGAATGTGATCCATCTGAAACAATTGTCTTCAATCCCTTAACAATTAAGGGGATGTAAAGATGTAACCATGGTGACCTCATTAGGTCTAAAACTGCCTTCGAGTTTGTTTGTTCACTTTGTGGGCACATTATTGGCATCAGGACTGTGATATGAGCAAGCCAAAAAGAAGACATTTAATTTTGTGCAAAGCTGGTTTCCAACAAACAACTGGTGGGGCTTTCAAGCTCATATAAGTAAAATTATGTCAGTGATGTGGAAAGGGCTTTGAGCCACTAAAATAAACACAAATATGGTGAAATTAGTGTTGGGTTGTTTTTTGTGTGTGTTGTTTTTTTTGGTCAGTGTTGTAACTCTCATCAGCATGACAGCTCTAGGAAGTACATTCTCCATCAAAATAACGGTCAGGTCACTGCGACCACTTGAGCTTTTATAGTCAATGACAGATTTATTAAAAGGCAGATGTGCAGGATTTTCCTAAAATGTTTGGCTTCAGTTTTCCTTGCTGCTTCTTCTCTGTCCTCATCTCTTCTCTCTGCCTGGTGTAGATGTGTTTATCTGTTTATCAGATTTTAACCACTGCAGAGGGATGACAATGAGGTTTCACTTGAACACTGACATACCCACCCCCCCAATCTATGAAAGTGATGGGGACATCCATAGAGGACAGGATTAGACAGTAAATCAAGTGAAGGATAATAAACTAATTTTTCACATCATGTCATCTCCACAAAAATTCATGCTCGTATGCCAAGTGCACAGAGGTTGAGGCAACTAAAAATATCACTGTTCAACATGTTTATGTTCACTCAACAGTCAGTGTTATATTTATGAGGATTTAATTGCATGAATGCAACGGCAACGTGATCTTTTACTTCACCTGGGGACAACCTCTCCGCTGTTGATGCGGTTTGAGAAACCATACCACCCCACTAAAGCCCATGCTGATTATTTAAGACTTCAGAAACACAGTAGGAGGGAGAAAACATGACCATTACATTAACTCTAGCCAACATTCAGACTCATTGGTGTTAAAATGGGATATTTAAGTGATGATGATCACTGATTTTTCCTCAAGAGATTTCAATTCATTAATTACTTGCAGTCTACTTCTGTAGATGCCTCTTTTACACTCATACAGCTCACGCAAGCAGACTTAAAAGCAAGAAAAGAAGACTGACATGAAATGAAGCGGCCAAGTTCCTGTTCATTTATCAACCCGGTGTCCACTGGTGTTTCCAAATGTCAGCTTTTTCACATCTCAATGTCCAACTTTATTAGCACTTTAATCCTGACAAAAGTGAAAACTTAACTTAAATTACAAACAAAAAGGCATCAAGACTGAAGATTATATGGTTTGATTTTGCCACAAAGCAAACAGTGTTGAAATATTTTGCCTTAATTGAAAGACAAGACTAGCTAAACAATATTTTTAGACACGCCAACAAGTATTTAAGAACTATTTTGTGCTAAATCAAGCATGCAGTCAGGCTGAATCCATTCTCAGGGCTTAAAAAAAAGAAGCAATTATTAAGTATGTGAAATAATAACTCTCGCCTTAATTGACTGAAGTGATATATTTCCAGAGGGATCCATATTCTCACTACTTTGAGACATTCTGCATTTTATCAGGGGTAGATGTTAAAAACAACACTATTCCATATGTTAAAATGCCTACCACTTAGCAGAGACCATTTAAATCGAGGCTTTTTTTGAACTTCCTGGGGCCGTTTCCAAAGTCAACAGAGTCGTATCCAGAGAGTTATTCCATCTGACTGTGCAGCAGGCTGTTTTTATGGAGGGATATTGAACAGTGATTTCTTTGGCATTTACTGAGGAGAGGGGGTGGATGGAGGAATGTGAGGAAGGAGTTTGAGCTGTCCAACAGGGGTTACCTGGGGTCACAGGATTACGTTTTGTTCTAAGTGTGTTTGCATGTCAAAAAACAAAACAAAACAAAACAAAAAAAAACTGAGAAAACACATAAAAACTATTTCAAAAATTGCCAAGATTGTTTCAGAGTTGTGCATTCAAATTGATTTGTGCTTCATCTTGGAAATATTCACGACATGAACAGCTGCAGTACCTTTTCCAGTTCACTGGACAGCTTCTTGTTTTCTTCGGTGAGCAGGACCCTCTCCCTCTCATACTTCTGCTTGTACTCCGTCTCAAACTCTTCCCGCTCATTTTGGCTGCAGGAAACATACAAACAGAAGCACAGTTAAACTTTTGACTGCATGAATTTAACCACAATCTAGTAAAGCAGATGCAATCCTGCCCCCGTCCCCTTTAATCACAGACAGAAACCTTGCCGGGTATTACAACACGGTGGTTTTATTACAGATATAGTTCACATAAACTTATCAAAGTTCACCAGTTTTGTGGTCAACCTGACGAAGGCCTCGTCTGCCCTGCCATCTTTGTTCTTGTAAGCCTTTTGTTTCACATATTTGTTCAAACCCGAAATCAAAGCGTCAGAACTAAGACCAGGAATTTAACATATTAATGCAGTTAGAACCTGATACAGCGGCGTGTTTAAAAACGAATTAGAAAGCAGTGAGAGTAATGCGTCAGTAACACAAGGCAGGAAGGTTAGGCTACAGGATACAAAACCAAAACTCTAAAGTTTCCTGCACAAAAACAAAATTTGATTAAAATATGACTAAACAACATTTCTCAATGTTGGATCAGGTGCCTTTAAGCACCAGAAAAATAACTTTTTTTTCCTCCATGTCTTGGTATTTAAGCTCCAAGTTGGCACATTTTGAAAAGGGTTTTACTTCAGCATTTTAATCTTTGTTTTCCTCATTTAATAATTAGATAATACAGGGCAGTGCATTAAAATTAAGTTTTACAACTTAATGATAGCCAGTTGTTGGAAACCAGGTTTATTTCTCAATTGAAGCAGCACTGCATCTTTATCAAATGGCAAATGACTTACACTTATATAGCGCTTTACAACTGTAGACCTTCACCCACTCACACACACATTCACACACCAGTTGTCTGTAGAGCTGCCATGCAACGGCACTGGCCAGACAACCAGGAGCAACCGGGAATTCAGTGTCTTGCCCATGGACACGGGCTCTAACCACCAACCTTCAGGTCTATGGTCCAACACTCTACCAACTGAGCCACCTTCCTCTCTCAAGGATCACACTTTTATAATCAATTTTTACTTTTGTAAATCAGAGTGATCACTCTGCATAAAGATGAAAGGCTTTTGCAGGGTGATATGGAATTTTTTTCTTCAATAATCTCTGCCAACCTCTCATTGTCTCTGATCTTAGTCTTGTTTAGAGATACTGTATATACAGTTACAACTTCTTTTCCCCGACAACAAGGGATGCTACATTTTGTCATTTCTTAACGTCACAGGGATCATTTCAGTATCCGTCTACTTGGCTTCAATTATTTTTCCAGCAGCAGCATTAGAAACGTTTCAAACTGTAGAACTGTATTTACTAAAGTCACTAAATAAACTACATAAACTGTTGTCACAAAGTTGGAAGCATGGTTTGCATGGTTTGCAGTAGTATTAAGACTGTTGTTCTCTGGAGATCAGAGGCATAGCCCAAAGCCTGAAAATCAACCCTTAATTAACCTTCTTACGCCAAACAGTTGGAACAATGAAGTTATGCAGGTAAACTGCCAAACCCAGACCCGCCCAAAGAGACAATCTGATTTCTCACTCCACCGAAGGTGTTTCCACTGTTCTATGGTTCAGCATCGGTGTGCTTTACAGAACTCCAAGACTTGGTACTGGGCTCAGTGATTTGCACCAATGTCCCACCGTAGTTTCTTTGCTCACATTAATGCCAGTGGAAGTGGTGACTTGAACTGCCTTATTTCAAATCTAACCACACGAGAAGTCACTGAGCTCTTCAGAACGACCCATTGTGAATCACAAATCTTTGCAGGTGGTTCACTACATGGTTACATGGTTGTTGTTTTTACACACCTGTGGCAACGTGCCTGAATTAAATAACTAACAGGTCTGGCCAAATACTTTTGCCCAGAGTGTAAAAGAAGGAGAAAAAAAAAAAAAAAATCAGCTATTCATTCCAATAAGCTACACTTCACAGAATATCTTATTAACTTTTATAGCACTAAAATAGAAGGATAAAGACACCAATTTGCATCACTTCAAACAATTAATGTCATCTTGACATTCATATTTCTCATCTAGAACAGAAATTAATATCAATACAGTAAGTAAGAAGAAGTAAATTGTCTAGGAGAGGGACAACAGAATTCTGTGACTCTGAGGGATCACAAGGTTGACATTTTAAAGAGATGGCACTTCACAGGCAGCTATTACTACGTTTATAACAGATGGGGGATGAAGCCATGTTTAAAGCAACAATAATTACCTCACAGAATCATCACTGTAAAAGACAACCAAGAAATATATAATAAGATAATTAGACAAGTAACAATAATGAGAGCACCAGCAAGCATTGTTTTGAGGAATGGACGGAAAGAAACCACAGAAGTACCTCTCACGGCGATTTTTGTCCAGTTTGTCTTTGAGCATCAGGATCTCCTTCTGCAGGTTGAGGTGTTGGCTCTCGGCATCTCTCAGCTCTTTCCTCAAGGCCTTCAGCTCACTGCCATGCTGCGCCTCCCTGCGTGCCAACTCCTCCTCATACAAGACCGTTTTCTTCTCCATTTCTCCTCGCAAGCGGCCAACCTCCTGGGTCTGGTCTGCCGACGCAGGGGTGGTGGAGGGGCCAATCTGCTTCAGCTGGATGGTAGGGATGAGCAAAAAAAGCTCAGGTTGGTACAAAAGTGCCGGACATGAGGATCAGCAAATAGGGAGCACTTGGTGTGCACCTTTGGGTTCCATATTGGTGTGTTTTGCTCACCTTAAGGCCTTCCAGCTCCTCCTCCAGCTGTCTGCTATACTGCTCGTTACGTTCTCTCAGCTTCTTCTCTTTCTGAGCCTCTGCAGCCTGTTCCTCTGCCTGCACCTCCATCTGATTGCAGACACAAACATGCTCCAGTCACACAGCAAAACATGCATCATACAGGTTTTAACCAAACAGAGGGCACTTTGCAAGTATGAGCATTCACACAATACATAGAGCCCAAATGTTGCCCAAAAAAAAATCTAATCAGTTTCATTCAACTGTATAACTTCAATCCACTTTCATGTATATACATACATACATACATATATATATATATATATATATATGTATATATGTATATATATATATATATATATATATATATATATATACATATATGTACATACACACACACACACACACACAGTATGTACATATACAAAAATTCCCACATTTTCTGATGATTATGAACATTAAAACACCCAAAAAGACCATCACGGTAAACTTTAAAAGCAAGAAAAATGAAGCCAAAGCAACATTGTTTCTGATAAAGAGCATGACAATCTCTAGAAAGGAGATAACAGGTGGACGACACAGGAAACAGCAGTCGGTTGAAATGACAGCAGATGAGGACAGAACAGGGTGTGTGCTAGCAACCACAGGGAGTCTACGCTACCTCCTTCTTGGCCCTCTCAGCCTTTCGCACCTCAAGGCGGAGAGCCTCAACTTTCTGAGTCTGGCTCTCCATCTCCTCCTCCTTGTCGCGTAGTTGTCGAACAAGTCGCTGCTTTGCAGATCTGTAAGGTCAGTTCAGAAGAAAAAGACTGTGAACGCTGCAAAAATCCTTAAAGATGATGTTCTTGTATTGATGAACCTGACATCATTACATCCTCTTAGATCCTCAAAGAAGTGTGTGTCCTCAGCTTCATCAACAAACTTGTATTTACAAAAGTGATGCAAAGAAGGGATTCTACCTGAGGTCTGTGAGTCTCTCGTTGAGTTCAGAAAACTCCTGCATGGCCAGTTTTCTCTGGCTGTGGGCGTCCTTCAGCTCTTTTGTCTGAGACTTCAACCTCTCATTGGCATCCCCAAGGCCCTGATCAGAACCAGGACAGACATATTATATAGTTAAATAAGACACAGTTGTTTTAAGGCAAAATATTCACAAAAAGTCTGCTCTGAATAATTATACAATTCAGAGATCTTGCCCAAAATGTCCAGAAAAACATTTTAAGAATTTATAGAAATTATTTAAAAATAAAAGCATTCCAAATTCTTTTGAAAACTCGATGAATTCAAGCATGAAGATATTTTTATGTGTCAAGTTTTACCACCCAAAATTATTTTAATTGACATCTTGAACCATGAAACACTCGCTTGGGATGTAGTCAGATGAGGATACTCAGGCTTCTCAAATCAAAAAGTAAACTCTCAGAGTACCACTAAATTACAGTTAAAAGAAACCATTGCTACTTTCAATTTAATTTTTCCAGGGCAAAATACTGTAGCGACCCAAATACAAGTCTATATAAGACAAGTTTATTGATAACCTGTACCGATAAACTTGGCAGCAGGTGTGCTAAGGTGCCTTTAAAATGAGTAAAAGCTCAAGTGATGGAAAGAACCAAATTAAGATTAAAATAAAAAAAATAAAAACTGGGTGAAGAAAAACAACTGTGGTTGTACCCTCTGAAGGTCATCCTTCTCCTGCACTAGGCTCTTCATCTGTTTCTCCAGGTTCTTGATCTGTTTAGACGAGTCTTCCAAGTCTCTTCGAGTCGACGTCACATCCTCCAGCTGCTTCTCCAGTTGGCCTGAGTCTGACACACAAATATACACCAAGTTTCAAATTCCAATAAAAAATAGAACATTATGGACATGTGAAAAAAATTAGCAGCAGGTGTGGGATTATATTGCTCCATTCTGTTTAGCAGCTATTAAAAAAAAGTCCTGACCAGCAATCTGCTTCTTGAGGATGTCGATCTCACTCTTGAGGCTTCTGATCTCCACCTCCTTGTTTGCACTGAGCGGCCCCTCGCCTGTTGCGTGCTGCAGGGTCTGCACCGTCTGGGTGGACTCTGTAACAGTTAAGACCAAAAAAGAAACAAACAAAACAAAACACATTTATGTTTGTTTGTTTTTTCTTTTTAACAAATCTAACTTGCATAGGAAGAGAAAATGCATAACTTAAACCATCATAAACACAGTTAGGTGTATGTCAATATATGCATCTGTGCACATGCAGTACATGTGCATGCTTTCAAATGGACACTAAAGTATGGAGAAAAGGCATGTAAACTATGGAATGATCCTATAAACAACAATAATAAACAGGTATCACAATAACACAGAAACAATTGTAATTTCTTGCTGTTCATCAGAAGAATCAGGTGATGTGAACCATCAAAAAAGAAATCTCTGAAGACAACAGCAGCTGATCACCATAAAGCTGGAAAACAAACTCATCAAAAAGTACAACCCCAACTATAAAAAAGTTGGGATGATGCGTAAAAACAGAAAAGCAGAATGAAATTATATACAAAACTCCTACAACCATATTTTATTCCCAAAAGAACATAAAGAACATATCAGATGTTGAAACTGGGAAATGTTAGGTCACTTTGACTTTGCTGGCTGCAACACATCTCAAAAAAGTTGGAGTGGGGGCAACAAAAGGCTGGAAAACTAATCAGTGGTGCAAATCAAAAACAAATGGAGGAGCATTTGATAACTAATCAGGTTACCCAGCAACAGTTCAGTAACGTGACTGTGTAAAAGGAGCATTTCTGAGAGTCTCATGGATGTAGAGATGGGCATCCAATATGTGAAGAATATGTTCTTTATACTGTATTTATTATGTTTTACACAGTGCTCCAACTTTTTTTGGAATTTGGGTTGTATTCACACATCTGACAATCCACAGTTAGGCCAACTGTCCTCTAAATAAAGACAGTTGAGTAGTGTGGCTGCTCTTTCTAGAAGTTGGCACCCAGTTAAGATGACTCCAAAGACAACGCAAAGCTTGAAGACGTCACTGGAACTGGTAAACATCTCTGCACACGAGTCACCACATGTAAGTCATTGAACAGGCAAAATGTCTATAGCAAGACACCCTCAAAGAAGCTAAGCCCCAATGAATGAATGAATGAATGAATGAATAAATCTGGCATACATGTCATTTGCTGAAGAGCAACTTCAACAACACTACTTGGAATTGAAAGCTAAATTGAGGTATACACACCACTATGTACTGGTACAAAAAGGGCAGGGTTTACCAACAATAAAGCATTATCCCAGTGATGAAGTGGTACAGCTGAGGGAGAATCATGATTTCAGCTTTCTTTTCTGCCTCAGAACACTTTGGGCATGGACATGGCACCATGGCATGGACACCTTGCTATCATTGAGGGGAAAATGATTTTTCCAGTTTACCAAAATACTCAACACTAACAAGTAAATCCAGCAGTAAGTGGTTTCAGAACATCTACATTTCGGTCAGAGTCCAGACCTTAATCATCGAGAGATGTCATGGACTGTTCAAACCAGACATTGTACAAATGTGTTTGAGCAGGTCTGGAAAGACAAATGGTCCAAACTTCCTCCTGAATGCTGTGCAGGTCTGATCCATAGACAAGGTTTAATTACTTCCTTTTTTATTCCAGCACAGTGAATGTTCTATGGTTGTGTTCAATAAACAACAAAGAAATCATGATTGTGTATTATTCGTTTGACTATTATTGCGATGTACATGAAGATCGGAGAGGGCTGTGTACTTTGGAGGGCTACAATTGATGTATCTTGTCTGAGCTGCATTTTCAAAGTGGTTGTGTACTTGTATATTATTTAATTCATGTACAACACCAGAGCATTTCCTCAACCTCACCATGCAGTTTGCGGGTCAGTTCCAGTTTCTCCTGCTCAAGGCGCCGTATCCTCCTTTCATAGGCCTCGGTGGCCAGGCTGTCCTCAAGGCTGCGCTGGACTTCCAGGTCCACCTGGTCCGGGCCCGCCTTACCCGCATACCCTGCTAGTTGTCTCAAGCAACCGCAGTCAGACAGGGTACTAGAGGGGACGTGGACAGTGATAAAAGTTAGGGACCAAAGAGGAATAAAAACTGGGCATAAAAACTGTAAAAAGTGAGGTGATGAGAATGAGACAGTAGATAAACACAAGGGAAGGGAAGGCAAAGATATTTACAGAAGTGAAAAAGAAAAAAAATTGGACATTCTTGTTTTGAATAACATGAAAGGGGAGAGGGAAAGAGACCAGAAGGAAATGACAGAAACAGCAGGAGAGGGAAAACAGGAAAGAGAAGTGGAGGATGGAGATAAAAAGGAGTTGAAAGCTGAAAAAGCGTTGAATCATGGAAGAGGACAAGAGATGGAGTCAGGGAAAACACCATCATCACGGATTTTGCAGAGATAAGAAAGAAAAAACTGGTGGCTTTGCTACTTTCTCATGAGCAGCACTTCAGCATGAGCATCTACAGCACATCAAGAACATGTCCTTATTAGGGAGCAAATCTCATTCAATACTTCTGCACTTCTTCAGATGGAGTGACAGGAAAACTGCACAGCAGACTTGCATGGGAAATTATCCATTTAAAATGACTAATTACAAATGAAGTCACCTAATGACAGACAGCCAATGTTCAGTTCTATTCTTACACACCGTTTTCCTTTCCATGGAAAAAAAAATGCAGCTTCCTTTTCATTGCATCAGCTTACAATCAGTCAATATGATAAGCATGAGGGATTGCTTTTGAGGAAATGAGGAGATACACCTATTATAAGTTTCCTTGGCAACACTTACCATTTACTTGTATAGGTGAAGCCAACAAATGGCAGGTGGTGACCAGAGAAAGCAGTGTGAGAGGGAGGAGGCATAGTCTCCTAGAAATCATAAAACAAGAGAGAAAGTAAGAATTTCTAACCGATATGTCAGTCAAAAAATTTAAAAACATTTGTAGGAAGACATCTCATAACAATCTCCTCACCGAATTCTTTAGACAGTCATCATCGACGTCAAAGTTGGAAGTATCTGTGGGGCTGCTGACTTCTGGGATGTAGGGGGCTTCACACATACGAATGTTGTCCCAATCAATGCCTGAAAACAGGTTGGACGAATGTTTATTCCTTTTGAAATGACAGTTATACAATGACACAGATCCATTTTAATATCCAGATGTAAGACAAGAATATGCATTTTTTTAAACATAAGTTTCAAAATGCAGATGCAAACAAAACAAACATGTAACATTTAAAGTTATTAATAAAGACAAAAAAAACATAAGTATTGAGGTGTAAAAATCCTGCTCATCCAGGAAGAAGAACCCAGATCACAAAGAAGAGGTCTAAGATTCGCACAGAAAAGAGTGAGTCTGTACCAGTGAAAAAAGGATGCTGTTTAAAGTCCTCAATGCCATTTTGGCCCAGTCTGTGTTCTCGACTGCATATGAGACGGCGAATCAGATCCTTTGCTTCCTCTGACACGTCTGTTATCTGCTGTGGGAACTGGAATCGCTCCTGTGTAAAATATTTGGGAAATTGGAAGAGCGCTTTGATTATGTGGAAAGCTGAGCGTTTCTGTTGGCTTTGGTAATGCATCACTTTCTAAACCCTGTGAGCTCACCTTGTGGTTCATGATCTTCCCGTACGTTTCCACCAGGGATTCTGCATAGAACGGCGTCTCGCCGTACAGCATTTCATACATGCAGACACCCAGAGACCACCAGTCGCACTCAGGTCCATATTTGCCCTTTCCATCTTCCATCGCCTGGAGGATCTCTGGAGAAATGTAGTCTGGAGTTCCCACCGCCACTGACGACTGGACCTAGCAGTTGACCAGAACAAAATTTACCCAAAAATCCACAACATGTCAAATACGAGACAGAATGTCACATTTTTATAAATGAAAAAATATTTTAAGTGTGTAAAGGATCAAGATTGATGATGATGAATTACAGGCTGAAGGTCTTTGAAGAACAAGAACAATCCAAAACAAACGTATGCATGTTGATATTTTATATCCCCATCACCCCCATTGTAGGCTAAATTCTTCTTTTCTACACAGCTTTTTTTGGATCTTTGTTTTAATTTATTTCAAAGCCATTACAAAAATGCACATCTTAAGTATTGAATTCCAATCAAAGTTATAAATTCTATGAAAATGTAGAATTTGTTGACATTATTGTCCTGATCAAATAACAAAAGGTTCACGGTGGAAGAGAAAAGCAGATGTTGGAATCTCAATCCATCATATCGAGGAATCGCATCTCTCTTTTCTTGTAAGGATCTGGCCCAAACCCAGCTGAGATGCCAAAGAAATCCTACCATCGTTCCCTTCATAAATTCAGTCCTAATTTCATGTCTGGAATGTCACGCAGCCATCTCATTAACATCTGAGGCCTTCTTAGATCTTTCATTCCATCCTGTCATTCTCCTTTTGTTTAACATCAGGAGAATTGTCTGAATCATAAACTGCAGACGCAGCCAAGCAGCTGAACCACACACTCCTCCTGGGAGACCCCCGGGAGTTGACAAAGAGGTTAGTAAAACTCTGGTATGTTTGCTTTGGGCCAGAGGGAGCAACAGCAGTAGTGTGGTAAAAACTTACAGTCCCATCCTCCATGAGTTTCAGGCAGGAGCCGAAGTCAGCCAGGCGGATGTGGCCATTCATATCCAGCAGTATGTTGTCTGGCTTAATGTCCCTGAAATAAGAAAAGAAAAAAAAAAAAGGCAAGGTGGGGGGTGGATGGGAGACAAAGAGTAGAAAAGAATAAATGAAAAGACAATTTCTGAAGACGATCCAGTAAATGACAATTTCTTCCGATCAAAACAACTCTACGGCATCCAAAACACACACTCCTCATCTCATATTTCTGTGAACTCCAAATCAATTATCATCAAATTAAGTTACGTAACGTCGGGAATTTTTAGCCGTCCTCATTTCCTTGTGAAGCCTGTGTATAATAATTCAGATACATTTGTGATTCAATTAAGTGTAATTTCCTTCAGCCCATTTATCAGCAGCGTGACAACTCTAAATTGACCACAAGAAAGAATAAACAGTGAAAATAGTTGGTCTGCGATGTGGGAATTGCCTGCACATATAATGTGTGTAGGACACAGCTTGAAAACACAAACATGTACTCAAACATGAGGAAATATGCAGCGCACAAACATACTCCCACTTTCCAAAAAAAGGCCGTGTCCTAAAGCACACGTACTCCCCTATTCCTCTTTCCTGCGGTATTTGCTTGAATTGAGGAGGAGGCGGGCGGTGTTCCTGACAATGCATTCTTTTACAGATGTGCTCACGGTGGCCACTGTAAATTTCCTCCTCATCCTGCATCTGTTTTGCATTACTACTGCTGATGATGTGTTTAAATTGCAGTTTTGAAACTGTGGCTTGTTTCCAGTCAGCAGAATTAATTGTTAGTTAGGACAGATCCCCCCCACCCCCACCCCCTTTCTTCTCATCTACCACCTACGATAGCTGGATAGCATCCCACCAGCGCATGACATCTTCAGAAATAAACTAAATAACGAAAGGCACTCGAGGACTTTCCAACCATCCGAAAAATTATTTATTTAATTTAATCTGGCAGTAATTTTATTGAGTAACTGATTTACTGCTTGGTCATAAGGTATTCATGCAAGTTTTCACTCCCTACAGAGACAGCATCATACAGTTTCATTTTCTTTTCCCTCAATTAATCAGCTTATCCCTGATATTCTAGAGGACACTGCTGCCTTCTTTAGTACGTCTCATAAGAAATATTATCAGAACAAATTTGTCCTGGAAATGGTACTGAGCGAGTGTTGCATTATTTACAGCTTTGTATGCTTCACATAGTTTTCCAAAATGTTCATAATATGAGAGATAGAGAGAGAGAGAGAGAGAGAGAGATCTTTTTGTTCCATGGAAATTTTTACAAACAAAATTTAAAATCACTAAGAGACACATACAGAAGAAAAAATGGTTTTCTGAAATGAGATACTTTCATGGCATATAAAGATATTTAATGGACTTTAAACAAAAAAAAACCAACTTGATTAATTCTTGATTTTCATTTGGTCCTTTTCAACAATTTCTGTATTCAAACAAATATCAAATGGTGACATTTTTTTTGAGTTTCAACATTCACTCCTGATAATGGTACAAAAAAGCCAGTTTCTCCCTTTTCTGAAATCAGATGCTGTGGAAAGATGTATTTTGAACTTTAAAAAAGTTAAATTGAACTGATGTTCAATTTCATGTTGTTCTTATAGACATTAAAAATAAAAGAAAAAACCTTTGTAATTATCAAATAATGACTCACTTTTTGAGCTTCAATATTCATTCCTGACCAGAAAATCCGATGACCACAAAATAAACCCACCAGTTGTTCACTGATCGGCGGTACGTGTTGCACAGCAGGTGCTTTAGTCAGACAGACATGTCTCAATCCACCAGTGTGGATTCCCAGTCCAGGAGTTAACCATATACTCACACTAAAATTCAGTTTTCATCCTGTTGATTACCATTTCCTGCCACTGGCAGGTTTTATGCAATGACTCATACAGGAGCATCCAAGAGCCACTACTCAAAACAGTTAATATGGCTGCAGAATTACTGATAACAACTTGAATGAACAAGTTTTTACTGCACAACTGACAACAGTTATTCACCGGTGCTCCTTCTCCACTGCACGTCATTTTCTCTTGCTGAAACTAGTGTGGTTGTTGCTATGCCCTATGCTTGGTTTCTTTGACTGGTTAATATGAGGCTGTTTCTTCTTCTGTCTCCAGAACTAGTCTCCTTGGACATCAAAGTTGCATCTGGAGGAACCAGGTTAATTCTTTGGATAAAAGAGGACAAGAACGTTTCAGTTCTGAGCTTGATCTTCCTGAGAACTATAGTCTTCGTCTTCCTTGTGTCCAAGTAGAACATCTCAAATAAATGCACTTTTTTAATCCTTTATCAATTAAGGATGCACATAAGATTATGTATTTGCAACTAGAATAGTTCTGCATTTAGTAAAAGGTAATGATGTCATGGTGATTATAATCATGATTTGGTATAAAAACAGTAACCAAGAAACACAGTCTGAAAACTAAAGCTGTTTTAGGAACAACATTCCTCAAAGAAAGACTGGGAGGCACCATATTTTTCTGTCTGAAGTGCTTATCATTAAACAGTTCAAGAAATGCGGGCAAATTCAAAGCGTAAAGGAGGTGAGCTTAAACCAGACAGCTGTGATCTATGATCCCTCAGATGGCACTACATCAATAACCGTCATTCATCGATAGCTGATAAATACACACAACCAAGGGGTTACTTTGTGAAAACCTTTGTGAAGCACTGCACTGTGGTGCTACTTTCACTACTGCCATTTAAAGTATGTTAATGTCAAAAAGAGAAGCCTTTTGTTTAGCTTGTCCAGACGCTCTGTTGATTTCTCTGTGCTCAGAGGCGTCTGGGATAGACCATCAGAAGAATCAGCATTCCAGATCTGTTTGGGGGGTTAAAAAAAAACGAACACTGCCTGCTCTAGACCAAAGCTAGAGGATATTCAAAATGCAACTCAGGATTTGTATCAGTGCTTTTAGCAATAACTATTTACAGGATTAATGCATAAAAGTACATTAAGAATTCTGATGTAGTCTTTTCCAGGGATATCAATGATTTGATTTGATTTTAAATAAGACTATGCAAAAACAGTTTCTTTGAATCTGAATTGATTTTTAACCTCACACCAAAAACGAAAGTGTGGAGCTTTTTTATACAGAAAATGTAACAATAATGTTCCATTGAACGGGACAAAATAACACCTGAAATACTTCATAGTGGTGTATTAAATGGTAGAATGCCGTACGAGTATTGTGACATTGGATATTCAATACTGTAAAGTGGTAAAAGCTTTACCATTTCAAATTTATTTTAGATGAAAAGTAGGAGTGGATGCATATGAATGAAAGAGATTTTCTTTTAAATGTTAAGATGTGTAAAATAAAAAAAAGACATCTTTGGTCAGAAGACAAAAAAAATCATGCATAAATAGTGCAATTCTAACAGTCACTAAAACTATAAAATGAGCTTTTTTTAAATGCCAATGACTTTTAATTGCACCATTCCCCATTTACACCGTGTGTCATTTTCAAACGAACCTCAAACAAAGGGTTCATCTCATAAACGTTAAACTGACTCGCCAATTAAGTCCAATGTCTTCTACAGTGAGTAAAACAGGCAGTGTTGTCACACTCTCCCAGTTACCAAAACCTCAGGAAACAATTAGTTAAAACTAAAAATAATTTGCACATTCCTTTTTTTTTATTCTTATATATCTTTAGCTGTACCACTTTTGCCTGTTTTTGAAGAGTGAAGAGGCAGAAATTGGCTTTGAAAGCTCCTTTGATGTTTCCGTCCTTACCAAAGGTCTCTTTAAAGCCACATGTGAAGCCCCTGTCATTTTCCAGCAGTGTTAATAGCCCTATCTCATGGGGCTGGAGTAGGGGGGCTAGCTATCTTTCCCCTACAGAGACACTACTAAATCCCAACCTATAAATCCCAAGGATTAAAGGAATATGCGCACTTATGCATATTATCCAGCCACATAAAACCTTGGCTCCAAAGCAAATGTATAAACTGACACTTATGCTCACCAAATCAGCATTTGCATCGTACTGACATGTTGTTGTTTTTTTTCTCCACCTTTTTAAATGCTTGACAGCTCACGGATGAGTTCCAGATTGGACATGACTTGAAACTCCTTTTGAATGGAAACCACAAACATCACCAAAGTGTTTCCACATCTAGGGTTATGTAAAGTTGGCAGAGGGAAATACACACAAAATGAATGAAAAATATATTAAAGAGTGTAAAGAGTCAGTAATATATTCATTTACATGTTTGTAATCTAAGACTGGAGAACTACTAGAAAAAGCAGAGCCAGCTGTCCTAATTCTTCCCCTCTTCCAGACAACTAACTGCTCTAGGTCTTCTGGATTTGTCTTTGATTTCCAGGGGGCCAGGACTACCGGATTTAATATAAACTGCTTCTGGACACCATTAGGTAGGCATACATCCAATCAAGAGAAACAAAGCGTGTGACATTGGTTGACCAACAACCAGACTGGTATCAACCAAAGATGCCCGAAATTGTGTGCAGTGGAGTACAGAATGCCAGGGAATGTCTGTTGGTGGTTTCAAAGTCAAACCCCATTGATCCAAGGCGTTATCCAAGCAATCCCTAGTTCATTCTTGCTGCTGATCCAAGCGATTCCTAGTTAATTCTCAATAGTTTTGAATAATGCTTCTTGGATGCTGCTGTATGAGTCATCATATAGAGCCCTGCCCGCCATGATTGGCTCAGTACAGGGAGGGGTACCAAACCCATTTCACAAGAGAGAATTTCAGCAAAGTGAATAAGTATGGCTGGCAAGGATAACTAGAACAGGTTTACGCAGTTAATTTTTTTAATTATGACTTCTAGAACGTACAGGATTAGGTGAGAATTTTAAAATGTCAAACTTGATCTTCAGCATGGAGTGCACACAGCTGTTTATGCATTTGGAACCCTGAAATAACTGTGAAATTTGAGCATTAGCAGACAAATCTGGACACCCAGAAAAGCACCCAGCTTTTGCTGTATAAATCTAAAATATCACAGCTAGAGCCTCTGATGTCTTTTTGATAATTAATTGGTCATTTGATTTCCTTAAGTACATGGAAGGAACATTAAACTTCACTAGTTGAAACTTGAGCTTCACCAAAGCAGAGCTAGGCAATTTGTCAAAAAATTTCAAAATTTCAAAAAGACATTCAGAACCAATAATCAATATAAACTTGCTCATGTCAATTATTTCAATTTCTCTTGTTTGAAATATTCATCAAATTACCATATGTAGTTAAACTGTGTGTTATATTATTATTATTTTATAATCAAAATTATATGCTCTTTTATTAGAAAAATATTCAGTAGTGATTATATTTGCAACAAAAACCTCATCAGTGACCTATGTGGGCAAAAAAGAAAATTACACTAAAATAATTGGTCTCTAACTTGTTTATTTAATTATGATATTGATTTGAGGTCATATCACCCAGCTCTAAGTCAAAGTCTGAATGTTGACTTGAACATGAGAATGAACTATTAACTCCTATTTGTAAAATACACAGTTAAGAAAAACTTAATATGGATCTCCTTCACGCCAACAGTCCTAGAACCTCTTCACATTGAGTCTGGATCGCCGTGAATCATGAATGACACCAGCACATGGATCTGTGGGAGCAGGTGTGCTGGTGTACATGTACAGGTGTGTGTGTGTGTTCATTGCTGGAAGGCCTTAATCTGCTGTACAGACTCCTGGTCTGCCAAAGAGCAAACAGCATGAGTTGACCCTTACCTCACTACATGTGTGATGAAGGTAAGGAACAGGGGATTCTGCCACTGATAAACCACTTAGTAGTCAGCAAAGCCCCCGTCTGGCTGCTCCCCCTCTCTTCCTCTTCTAACCAACAATTTATCACTATGATCCTCCACCTGTAAATCTCCCTGACCCCTCGGTTTCTCTTACACCTAAACTTAGATGTACTTTTCACTCTCTGGGGGGATTTGTCTCCGTCTGATTTGATTAACCTGCCGATTGTTAAAGCAGCCACATAACGGCACTTGATGAAAATGCGCAGTAGGGTTAACAGTGCAGGAGCTGACTCACATTTGTCCACGCACAATCCAACAGACACAGTAATGCTAGGCTAATGCTAGGAAAGTTGGTGCAGTTAATTGGGCTACTGCGTCACAGGGCTCCTGTGGTCTTAAGGAGCATCGCTGGGACGGGAATAGAGGAAGGTAATCTCTTTTAAGACCACAGCATCCATCTGTGAGAGCCATCTGGATGCCACCCCACAATGTGCACACATGCGCTCACGCACACACACACACACAATGTGAACAGCAGTAGAAACTGCAAAGACAAGGCCTGTCCACATGGACCTAGTGAAGTGTTGTGAACCAATGGTTGAAAGACCTGCTGCTGGTGTGACTTCTGACACTGCTGCTACTGACAGAGACACAAACGTACATATGAGCCGTTACACCTGCAGTCCAAGACGTCCGATACAACAGCGAACAACAGCTGTGTTCAGATGTGTGCATTTTTTCTTTTTTAACCTCTGCCTGATTTCTGCTGGAAAAAAAAAACAGCACAGGAAGACGCTTTTCAGCGTACTGATAAAAATCAATACCGTCAATAGAAAAAGACGAGCACGATGGATCCTTTTCATGCCCCAAGATCAATATTTGCAATTCTGCCTGTTCCTTCTAATTAACCAGCAATTTCTGAAGCACATCGTTTTCCTGCAGTCTATAAATAAGACATAAGTACAGCTCACCATGATTGGTGTAAACGATGTCCTGTCCTCTATTAAAGACCAGGAGTCAGTGTATTAAAGTCTGGGGCAAAGACTGGTGGGAGAATTTCTGAATGGCACGTCACTGCTGATGAAATTATGCTGGTTAATGAAGAGCAGGTGACTGCCATGTTTCTGTCCCTGGGCTATCATCATTGTTGTTATCAGTGGAACAGGAGGGCCTATGTATGTGGAGCTAATGGTAATGAAGCTCTTTGACACAATGATTTTAGCTTGATCAGTGGGCTCTGAGAAAACACATGGCCCTGATCAATACGAATGCACACAAAGGCTGCAATCAATAGGGCACTCATGAGCTCACACACAAACGATAAACAAATAAATCCATTCACATGGCACACCTTAACATGGTTGAGTATATTAAAAACATTTCCCCTCTTTTGATCATCACAACAAGTGTCTTACATTTTTAGTGTCACAAAAACATGCACAAGAAGCATCGCTCATCACAACTTTAAAACCACTCACACACACTCAGGCTCTGAGGGCATGCAGACGTGGTGCTAGGCAGCACAAAGCCACGCTGGCTTGGCCTATTGAAACATTTGTCAGGGCCCTCTGGGAGGCCGTGCAGATCACTGACCACTGAATAAATTAAAACACACACACACAGGCAGACTTGCACTCAGACTCCTCTTTTACATCTAACACACACACGCTGCCTCTCATGGGACCCAGCTGAAGGGGACAGAAGGTTGACCTCAGGGCTCTTTGGTCCTCATTTCTTGCATCTGGCCTCTTTTCAACTTCATCAGTGTCAACAGGGTTGAAAGAATTCATTTTCAATGGGCCAGTATTTTCAGAAGTTCAGGAAAACAAAGCTAGACTTAAAAAAAGAACACAATAGGTGACCTAAAATATAAAAATGTAGACCGCAGGCAAGTTTGGTTAGTTGTACGAATGCTAAAAGGTGGAGATTATTGCAAAGACTTTTTAATGTTCTGAGTGAGGCGCTGATGATGGGTGATGAGACACTGAGTCAGCAGCTGTGGCTCAGGACACTAACTGGTCACCAGTTGTATCAGTGTTTAGATCTGTGGCTTCTCCTGTTCAAATGTTAAAAGAAAAGTAAATTCATTTGAGTAAGACAGCGAAACGCACATTATTCCCAATGTGGTGACATCATAGCTTCTTCCTGACAAAACTAATGTCCTGTTGTACAGCTGCAACATTCCTGTTTTATTGTAATGAATAAAGCTGGGACATTTCTTGTATAATAAACACAAAAGTCTTTTATTTTCCAGAGTTAAAATGCAAGATTGAGAAACAAACTCGCATGAAGAACAAAAGTGAAATAAAAACACATTCTGATGTACATGCAGACAAACACACACACACACCCATCAGACGGGACTCGCCAGCAGAACACACCCTCCTCAGGGGACTTGCCAGGCTGCCTCCACCCTCTAAAAAGCAAGCATTAAAAAAAAAAAATCTCCCACGAGAGTCTGTGTAAGTGAGAGCAAAGGAGGGGTTGGGGGGGGTTGGTAAAGGGGGGAGGTAACAGCACCACACCCCCACCCACACACCTACCAAACCCATCATTACTGTCCCAAAGCATCCACAGGGGGACTGAAAGAGAAACAGTGTTGTCCCCTCCTCCCTGTCCTTTCTTTCCATCCAATTCTGCCTCTGTTGCAGCCACCAACCCCCACCCACAGCCCCCCCCAGATAACACCATACAATTAGTGGCTCCCCACTTTCGTCTCTTTCACTGCCGCTCTTTACATACATTTATATATACATAATCTCTTCTACTCTGTTGCTGTCATGTTGTAGATGTATATATAAATAAGTCTTGAGTTTGCAGTGGTGTATTACAGAGCTGGGAAACTGCAAACACTCCCAAAAACACAAAGCGGTCAAGCTTTATCTTAGCCTTTTTCTGACCTTCCTTTCTTTTCCAATTATCTCACATCTTTTCCTCCATCATCCACTATTCTCTCACTCCTTTGGCTATGACAAGCCCCTCAGCAACAGCGACACTGTAATTACGCTAGCATGCCAACGTGACTACTTCCTGTCTGGAAGAGCCTTATATCCTGCTCCCAAGGGTATCTTCAGTTGGCTGAAAAATTCCTCTGGCGTCTACATCACCAAAGGAAACAGTTTCCCATGGTATGCCCTGTGAACAATGTGCTCTTAGGTAGTTTATTTGGGACGACAGGACAGGGAGTTGAGAGGGATGAAAAATATATTCCCTAAAATAAAAATAAAAAACTGTACAGACACAGATTGTACAAGCTCTTCCAACAACCACTCTTCAAATTCAGCAACCATGTTGGTTTTCCAGTGAATCCACAGTTGCAGCTCCAACTGGTCACACCAGGCTGGTGCATACACAGCTGTCTACACATGGCCTCATTTACACATCTCAAGAGTTTCTCACACAGTGATATTACTTGGGCAGGCCGCCCGGGTATATCAACACCACTCCAAAAACATTTGGCAATACACTCACTTATTTATTTATTCTTATATCTCGAACAGTGAAATCAGCTGCTTCACTTGTGTCCAGTGTTTCGATTCAGCCCTCAAGCTCTCATTCTCACAGACGTTACATCGGCGCCTTCCCTCTCATTGAATGCAACGAATCAATACACAATCACGCACAGGAGGGGAGAAAGCGGCTGTCCTTCAGTCAAAAAGGCTGCTGGATCTGCCACCAACTTCCCCAGTTAATATGTGGAATGAAAGGACCTGCAAGATACTGAACCCTGTATTTCCACCTGCAATGTTCTCCTCTACTATATATTGTTTAGGTTAACATTGCCGAAATGACTTTGTGAAGAACACCTGTTTACTCTGCATCTTACAAAAAACAGTACAACAAGGAGACATAAAATCTGCAGTGGCTCCCATCAGTTGGAGCAACCATAAATACACTAAACATTCATCATCAGGACATGCAGGATAGCCAGCCTCATTCCAAAAAAAGAAAGTAAAAAAAGGATCTCTTATAGACACAAACACTCTTCTAGCTCCTCACCTGTGGACGTAGTGTAGCTGGTGAACAGAGTCGATGGCCAACACCATTTCGGCCAGGTAGAATTTGGCCATGTCCTCTGGCAAACGGTCTTCAAACTTGCTGAGCAGAGTCAGCAGATCACCACCCACATAGTAGTCCATGACCAGGTACTACAGAGACAGCCACAAAACAGAAATCCTTGGTAACTAAAGTTGCAGTACAAATGGAGAACACCATTTATGTAGAAAAACACAATTTAGTCACAAAAAAACAACCCTCACCCCCACCCTCTTCCATCTCTAACTTTTTCTCAAAGTATAATTTCTACAAAGCCAAAGCCAGCTCCTAAATAGTTTCACTTTTCAGGATTTGTCTAAAAATAAATGACTGGACTGACAGTGGTGTATATTTGAAAGCCTTGAGGAGTGTCCAGCATTTGTTGTGAGAATGTGAGAAATGGAATGACAAGCAGTTCTGGCATTTGAACTCAGGGTCATGGAGAGAGGACAAACTGTTAGGTTAAAGGGGGGAACGACTGCCTTCAGCAGCCAGTTAAAGGGAGAAAGAGCTTAGCTCACACGTTCTACCCAGTTCCGAACTCTTTTTGGTCTTTTGCATGGAAAGCTTCTTGGCCCTGCACAATTATGTTGCCCAATTCAAAAACATGTTGTACTTCGTGCTAAGGAGTGAATGCACTAGTCTGCATCTGGCAGCTTACCAGCAGTCATGTGAAGTATAAATGAACTGAAGAGTGAAATAAACACCTACTGACAGCACAAGACTACAGCTGTTACTATGGACAGCACAAAAGATGCCAAAAATGTGCAATGGCATTGCAATGTGCACATGGGCAAAAGTCACATTGCAGGAAATGCAGTGTCAAATAGGGCAAATTAACTTAAATCGGTAATGCTAAAAACTTTTTGCAGTGTGACACAAAATGAAAACTCGAATAGGTCTCATTTCTATGACTAATCCCAATTAAAAGTCTCTCTTATGAAGCATAATTCACTCCATTTTCAGGGCTCCTGGATACATAAGTGAATGTTGGAAACGCTTTGTTTAAATAAAACGCAGCATTATCACTGGTGAGTGACAAACAGCCTTTGCGTGATTGGAGAAACAAGCAAGTTGAGTCAATTTATTCATGTGAGCAACACAGAGACTTCCTGTTTGAAAGAACCCAGTTCAGACCTCAAGCCGGAGTCCTCACAGGCCCTCTGTGCCTCCCTGTGTTCTGTTACAGTCAGAGTTTGTGTGTCTCTGCTGTCTCATGTATTTCTTTTTTTGACAGAGCACTGAGAAAGAGCTACAGTTTCCACCTGTCAATGGCATTTTTCGCACTGTTTTCCTTTACACAAAATGAGAGTGCACCAAGACAAGCAATCACGACTCAGTACAATGCACAAAGGGGAGTCTTGTTGAATGCTTAGGGTGATGAAAGAATTTATATAGCATTAAATTTGAGGTTCAAAGTCATTTAGATATGTATCTCATTGTGATTTACTTTGCTGATTTCTATTTCTGCGGCAGTGGCTGCAGCCTCTGGGCTCTACTGGCTCTCTTTCTTTCCTATAAAAGCTAACAAAATACTCCCGGGTCCCAAAACTTGGGATTTATCAGTATTCTAATCTTCTATAATGAAATATTTCTGCTGGTTAGAAAAAAGGGAAAAGAACAAGGAATAGAATAAGTACACATAATTCCTCCACATTATATGTTGCACCACTATCTTAGGGTGCAGAGATTCCAGCATTACCAGATTATTGTCGTCCTGAAAGGCATAGTGCAGGGTGGTTATCCACTGGCAGTCTCCGTTTACCAACACATCTCGCTCCTCCCGAAAACATGCCGTCTGAAGAAAGATACAAAAACTTATAAGAACTTTGGATCTGCTGATTACACATATCAGTAACAAACCTAGTTTAACTGACCTAGAAGTTTTGAGACTTCTGCAAAAATTTTATATAAGAAGGAGACTGTATATGCCTACTGAGCTTCAATAAACTAAATGTGGTCTTGGTTATCTTATCTTATATAAGGCTAATTGATATTGATTAATGAGTCCAGCATATGTTGCACAAAAAGTGTGCGTCATGCCTCAAATGCAGTCAAGTCCAAGTGCAATGATCAAATAAAAAAAGGAAAAGACTAAGACTCTTAGAACTTATATAAATAACAAGATAGAAGAGAAATGCATAGTGAGTATATGCTGCAGTACATCTGATAATCTACACCATTTCCCATGTCCAGCCTTTCACATACACAAACATCAAGGGCCAGTTTGGTCTTGTGACGTATGAGGCGTGGAGATCAGGGACCCAGAGGACCGACAAGAATGTCAAACTTTCAGGAAGCGCTCGATGACAAAAACATCCACCAGCAGCTCAAGCAGTGACATGTTCTATCAAATAAGGTATGACTTCAGAGAAAATAAATGGGAGTTGCGGTGTTCCTTGACAGCAGGCATTATTTTTTTTCAATCCTCCTTCCCTCATCATTATTGTCATTTAAACATTTACAAAATACTACGACATGCTCCTGAGGGTATACTAACTTCTGCTCGTTTCAGCATCTCCCATTTGTTGAGAATCTTCATGGCGAACACCTTGTCAGTGTTTTTCACTTTTACCACAGCAACCTGCAAAAAGAAAACAAAGGCTTTAACTGACTGCATTGCATCAAATGAAATTAGGACTGTCAAGTGACATAACCCAGGTTTGTCTTTTCAAGCAAGAATAGAAGGAAAGAGCTTGTTGCACTGGTTAACATGACTCTGTCAATGAGCAGCTGAAAAACATTGCTCTCTTAAAAGACTGAAAAGGAGAGTGCAGGGCACACATTTAAAAAGAAAAAAGAGATGACTCTTAGGAACTATCAGGACCGTGGCCCACAAAATGCTGGACGTACAAGTGACTGGAGAAATAGTTTTTATTTTTTCTTAACATTTAATGTTTAACATGTCATGACTCATGCGTTCAACTCATGCTACCCATTTCAATTTTTAAACACCATCATAAAAGTATAAATTGATAAAAATCGATTTATCGCACTGCCAGAGTGAGAGAGAACAATTTGGGGGTCAACTTTTCCACACAATTCTCAAATTAAGGTATAATTCTGATGTGTAACATCATTTAAATCTTGCTGTGAGATCACACCAGTCATAACTCCTGTCTGTGATCTGTACAGTTTAATGACAGAATACTTTTTGTGGTTTTTTTTGAGCACCCACCAGCCTCTATAACAGAATAAATAAGTTTAGAGGGATAAAGTTGAGATTCTGCATGATATTGTACCGGTTCTGAGGTCAGACAGGTTTTGATTTTCAGACAAATACATTAAATGAACTTAAAGAAAGACAGCTTCCCTCTTTCAGTGCTTGAACATTCAATGCAATTTATTTATATAGCGCCGGCGCTTTAGAAACCCAGAGCTTGACCCCCGAGCACATGGCAACGCCATCAATAATAATATAATAATAATAATAATTCCCTATTTTGCTACAATAAAAAAAAGACTCAAATGTACTGATTCCCATTTTTTTAATCACCAATATTCACACCCAGGCTTTTGGGCTTTGTATATTGATAAATACCAAATACTGATTCAATATCATTGGTGTGTAGGAGAGACCAAAGGCATCAGGCTGGATTTAAAAATTATTTTATTTTGTAAAATAAAGATAACACATCATCACATAGACATAAATGTATTGTCATTAAAATACAGTGGCAGGAAAACTATGTGAACGCCTTGTAATAAATTGGTTTTCTGCATTAACCTTCCATAAAATGAGATCTGATCTTCATCTCAGTTCTCATTTAAAAAAAAAAAAAAACAACAAAAAAAAACAAAGACAATGTGTGTGAGCATCATTATCCAGCGTGTGTTCAGCTATGACAAGAGAAATGAGAAAATAGACCACATTTTATGTTGCAGAAAACTAATTACTTCCAAGAGTTTCACACATTACAGCTGTGCAACTGATCTAACTTTAATTATGATTTAAATTTTTCTGTTATTATCTTACTGTATTCATATTCTGAAATGTCCCCATCAAGGGCCATGATTAACACTTTTATGGTCAGGTTCCCACAAAGGGGGATACATTTCTCCTTCTCTGACTGCAGATGAGAGGGGATGTCTGCTGAGGATTTTGTGCTTTCATGTGTTTTCACGTTATTCCCCAAAAGTCCCCAATAACAACAGAAAAGAATCACTAGATAGGTTTTAATTTTCAACAAAAATATAGCAATAAAGTCACTAAGTTGGCAGTGTTTGGTGCTTTGACGTTGACGTAAAAAGTGCCGAGTCATTCAGAAGCCAATGAGCTACAGGATCTCGGCTATGTCCTGCCTCCTCAGACCAAATAAAAGAAAAAAAATTGTTCTCTTGTGACCACATTAAAGACGAATTAGAATCCCACATGCAAATATGCATACATGGACAAGACAAAAAGAATCTTAAAAACACGAGGCAAGTAAAGAGACGGCCAAATTTGAACCTGAACGCTAACACAGAGAAGAGTAGCGAAACAAACAGTGGCTCCATGAAATAGAGGGGTCTGTAGTCCATTAAATTAACCAGGGGAATGCTGCTAATGCAATACAATGATAACATTCCTGTAGTGTTTGGATTTTCCCCAGAGATCCCTCACCAGAGGAGAAGAGGAATGAAAGAGGAAGAGAGGAGGACAGGGGGAGTGCACTGTTCTTGGCATGGCCTGGCTGTTTTTTGTCCTTTCCTCCAGCCTTCCTTTCTTCCCGTCTTCCCTTCTTCTTGTCTTCCTCCCCTCTGATTTGGTGTCTACTTTCATGGCCCATGCAAGACTGAGTGCAGAGTTTATTTCACTATTCCCATCCATGCTCACTGACAAAATGTATGTATTGTGGGGATTTTCTAGCTCGAACAGCCACGGGAGATGATTTGTCGGCTCAGAGTGTCTGACTGTGTCTGCTAAATTGCTCTTAGCATGAAACAAACCCAAGCTGTTAATCCAATTACTCAACAACTGAGGTATTGTTTTAATGCTCAAAATCCACCAAATATATGCCAAAGTAGCTGCATTACAAACCAATGCCAGGTATTTAGCTGCTGACTGGTGACCCAATGTGACAAGCAGTTAAAAAATACATCAAATTGATTGATGGATCTTAGCAATGTCTGCCTTGAGCTTAAACAATGCTGAACACTATTTGGTCCACTTATATTTAAGTCATAATGGGAGCACTCTTTCAGGCAGCAGACCACTGTACACTGGTCCATTCATCAGTTAAGCTCCACAACATCAAGCACCTGCAACATCTTTCTGGCTGCTGCTACAAATGGGAGGATAAAATCAAAACATCCTGCACTCAAGCTCTCTCGACTGCCTCATTGACTCTCAACTGTTTTATTCCTACTTTATTACCCTGGCTATGCCTCTTCCTCTGTCTGCCCCCCTTTTTCAACTCTGATAATCAGTTTTGTTTTTAAACATTGTGAAGAAAATGGGAAAAACAGGATAAAGGAGAAGATAGATTTTGCTCAAAAATCTTTGACTTTGCGTGACATAAAAGTCAAACTGCTCTCATTTTCTTTAGTTTGCAACACCTTGCAGCTGTCTTCATGTGTCTGTGACTGTGACAGACGGCTTCTAAAAGCAATGCAAAGGTTTTGAACTATTTCTAAAGTCACTGCCTTTAAATAGTGGATGTTCCATTTAACAAAATCAACTAAAAAGACATTACAAGGAACATAATAAAGGATAAGGCACATTATTCATATCACCTGCTAATATATTCATGGGCATAAGTGAAATTCCAGCAATATTCTGATTTATATTTCGAGATTAAAATGGTATGAGTGATTATTAAAAATTAAATACTATAAACATACTGTCACAAAGCAATGGGCCTCAACCCATAGACAGGATTTTGTGCAGTGAACAAAGGTCATTTAAATTTAATGAGCCAGTGTGTCAGTTTAATTTTATTAATTATCTACAGATTTCTATGACATAACTAACCAAAAGCAGGGCCATGGGAAGATTATGTTTCTCAAATTCTTTAAACTTTTCTGTTGCAGCTGACTCACACAAGCCAGCTTAATAAATGCCACTGGAAAGTTACAAGACATCAGCATTCGTGCAGCGTACCACACCACCAAATACAACCTGAAACACAGTCACATGACTCATACATGGACATACCAGCACTCCTTGCACCAGCTCAAGTTAGCATGTTTGTATTTTTGCATTGGTACTGCAGCTACACCCTGGCAGGTGTGCCACTTCACCCACCTATCACCTTCTCTCTATCACTCTTCACTTACTTTGAAAAGGAATTCACTAATTGGTTTGTGCAGCTGCGGGGTTTTACGCATGATTGAAAACTGATTGAAACTACACAGCATAGAAGATGGAATCAATGCTGCAGATCTACAGTTTTTGTCAAACACTGACATACAAAACTCTTGGCTGAGGACAACAATACCCATCCCTCCAGCATTCCCAAGCTTTGACATCATTACCTGAAACTCAAGTGACATACGACTTTCAGATTCCTTACAGGTCTGCATAAATGATGAAACCTAAACAAACATGACGTTTAAGTCCACGCCAATACTCTTTACATTCATGGGCTGTGCGGCAAAGAAGACTTCCAAAATTTGTAAAGCAAGTAGAGTCATGCATATGTGGCAGAGTTATCATACGCAATGCAAATGGAATGTAGCACAAAGTAATCCACTATCTAACGCAATAACACTCTTGCCTTTTATAAGTTTTATAAAAGGCATGAGGGTACGAGCTAATCTTTTTATTGGCGGCTATTGCCCTGGGAAAGCATTGTAAAGTCAGGAAGGGAAGAGCTAGGGAAGAGCTTAAGATTTTGTGACTTCTCCTGTTAAAGCAGAGCAGCATTTAAGTGATACAAACTGTTTATCTTAAAGAAAGTATTTATTATCTTAAAGATTGAAGCTGACCAGGATGGGTGTCATATGCATACATGAAAGAAAGCACAGTTACACGTGAGAGATATTTTTTCTGTTATTATTACTATACACTATAACAATATAATTTGGAAATATTTAGTTACTAAATATAACTAATGAATAACAAACATATTGATCTACCCTTCACTGAGTCTTTGTCCTGCAGGTGAACTAATATGGACAGCCCTGTCCTGCAGCCTTGATCTCAACCTGCTTCTAAGTCAAATTGGAGTGACCCAAAACTGTGCAAGGGGAGGAAACAAAAAAAAAAAAAGGACTACAGGAATGAGATGCAGTACAAGACTGTGGAGCTACAGTCCTTTCAGGAGATGAGATACTCATCCAGGAAGTAGTGAGCACAGTCACCAAAGTAGCCAGGCAACTATGGCTGGCCTGTATGTATGCTATGAGGTTAGCAGCAACTGGAGTTTGTCTTGGGTACGCAAAAAAAAACAAAAGAAAAAAAAAAGAAGATGCAAAAAATAGGTTGCCAAGTATACCTTGAAAACTTGTGGGTGACACTAAGTTTGTCTGTGTGGGAAACACTGCAGCATGCGTAGTAATGGCTCACTGCAAGGTCAAACTGGGAGCAGAAAACAGATGGTACGTTACCTCTCCAAAGGCTCCTCGTCCAATCACTTTAAGTATCTCAAAGTCTTCCTTGTGCAAGCGCATCTGCTTCACTTTGGAAGTGAAGGGTTTGGCTGTAGAGAGAAAGAAAACGGAGGTCAAATGATATTAAGGAAAGAGAGGAAGCCTTTTTTTGACAAAAAAAAAGAAAGACCTTATGTATTATCAGACATGCTTGTCATGGACAGAGGTGGCCTACCAGATGAATCACTAAGGTATTGAAAGTAGACACACGCGGGCAAGAGAATCATTCAGAAATTAAACATTTCTATCAAAATTATAGTAATAGTATAGTAATAGGATAATAGCTTAATAGGCCTGATGAAATAATGAAGTTGAGTGCTGCAGTCTAATAATTGCACTGATAATTACTCATGTCATGACCTGTGATTCAGATCAGCTGCTATGTGACTGATTTAATGTTTGCATAACAGTTATGAATCATGGGAGCACTTAGCTCAATAAATTGTTCCATCAGTTAAAATCTCCTGCTTACATACACACAAACTTTCACCAACAACAGACAAGGCATCAAGCTGAAAAAAATCTGAATTGACAAAAGCATTTTATATAAATCACAGATGTGATCCAATATACATAGCAATGCAAATATTTTTAATTTGAGTAAAATCAACAATTCCCTTTTATGAACTGGAACAAAACAAGAGCAGGTGGCATGACTCCCCATATCTCCGTCTCCATGTTCTTCTAAATGAGCTTTATCATGAGATCACCTGGCCCTCCTTACATCAAATGACACCGGACATAGAGAGGCCAATTGAGGTAGAATTAAAGTTTTCTATTGTTATGACTGTAATTATAGGTCCTAGTGCATAGGACATGGGAGGGATCTGCAAAAGAAGTCAATGTTCTCTCACAAAGCTACATAGATTTCATCTAAGCTACAAAGTCAGCATTTCCCTCATTTGTGGAAACCTATTCAGCCACTTCCTGGTTTACATGATCACAGCACGCCAACGATAACCTGGATTGGCTGCAAGTTCAACAAGGTCAGCATATTGGTGATAATGATATCACAGATTTTCTGATAACATTGAAACTTTTTTTTTTTTTTTTTTAAATGAACTCAGTGTAACACAGTTGTAGTGTGTATTCACACACAAACAAATCTCAGTGTTTGGCTTTTATAAACAGTAGGTCTTTTGGTTGACAAAAGAAAAGGATCTCCTTGTACTACACAAACATCCTCTTTGTTTTCTTCTGCTGTAAAGCGAGTGTGTGTCAGAGGAAGAGAGAGTGCATCACCAGTCAAGCTGACTGGCCTGTGAGCAATCTCACACCGGCCAAACATCACGCTCAACTCATCTGGTTGCCATGACTTAACAGGTCCTCCAGTGTTGAAGCAGAGGACATTCTCCCACTGTGAGACAGGGAAATGCCTGCTGAAATAAAACAAACAGGTCACTCACAGCTCAACAATCTCTCCCTCTCAGTTTTCCATTCACACTGCCTCCCGTCTGCACCGACAGCTAGGCCAGCCTGCTCTTGCCACAGGGCAGAGGGAAAGTACGGGCCGTTGCAGTGTGTCGTGTCTTGGCACACATTTCTGCAGACCGAAAAACTCACAAGCAACTCAGCCGTGACACTGTGAGGGGCTGGGAAACATCTGACATGAGGAAAAAAATATGCTCAGTCATATAATTAATTTTCCACCAGACAAAGTTACGAAGCAAGTAGACCAGAAACACTTGAGTTATGTCTGCTGAGTGATCAAGCATGTTTTATCTGGGGTGGTGTGACGGCTTCAGGGAACTGACCAGGACAAGGCTGAAAAAATTATTTGAAAAAAACCTCTAACACAAATAAGTTATTCTATCTCATAAAGTGTTTTGTTTAATTCATTGTTCAACCTGGCAATCAAAATTCCAACAAAAATACTATGTCGAGAGCAAAGAAATATACATGGTATGCTGACCTAGACAGACTTGAGATTTATCACAGGGAGAAAAAAAAACATATAATTTCCAAACAGTAATTCAGTCTACTGCATGTCAGCCACAAAATTCATCTCGATCTATAAATTTAAATGTTTCAATGCAGTTTTAAACAAAAAAACAAAACAAAAACAGGCATCTGTGATTTAGTGCTGCCAATTCAGTAACTACTGTTATCTAAAGAGATCTTAATAAAGCATTGTGCATATAAAATATGACCTGCTCTACTGAAACAAAATGTCTTTTCTTGTTTTATAGAGTTAAAATATGTACTTAATAACCAACGCTGCTGATAGTTCAAATTCAAACAACTAATGAACAAAGACGCATGCTGATGTAGTTATCAGTGTGGAAAAAGAAATCTCCAAACTGCAATTCTGTCAGCCACAAAATCCATCTCAATTCATAAGTCATGTATGAATGTGAAGTTATAATAGCTGGTTCTGTTAATAAAACTCATGATGTCATGTTGTCAATGTGACAAAATCCTGGACAGTACTGGTACTTCAAATTCAGTTGTAACTGTGATTCACAACTAGTTGTATAGAAATTTGACAAGCAATTTCTCTTGGCTGAAATGTCATCTGTGTAGGAATAGGTATGGAGCAATGGCACTGAATGGGAACCATTTTTGGCTATTGCTATGTTACCATTAGCAAGGTCCAGGTTACAACTTAAGAGCCTTGAATTGTTAGAGGGTCGCCCCTCTCTTTGGTCCTTTCAAATGTTGCATCTCCAATTACAATGAGGACACCAGTAGGATCTACTGACCTAGCATGCTAACACTCCACACAACCTGGTGGCAGTAAAGCACCACATTTGATGTTTGAAGAAGAAGACAGCAAAGAAGAAAAGAAAAATGGGAGTAAAAAAACTCAAACTTAAGGAGGATTTGATTGAAGAACAATGTTGTCTTCTGCTTACCGCATATCTAATCAGTAGAAAGTCAACATATTTTGCAGTTTTTCAGGGCAGTTTTAAGTACCAAACCTACTGCAATAAAGAATCTCATCCCCATAGAGGTTCCTGTGAATTCTTGTTGAAGGACCATACCTGATCAAGAAGACGAGAAGAGATGGTTTAGGCCCCATAAACCTACCCCATACTCTAGGGCGGAGCAATTAACCAAAAATGAATCGAAACTTGGACCACTGCATAGCCTAGCAGTTAAAGCAGACGGCCCATGTGCAGAGGCTCAGTCCTCCTGGAGCAGTTGCAAGCTCGAATCCTGCCTCGTAACCCTTTGAAACATGTCTCCTCCTGACTGCAAGACCACTAGAGCCAAAAAAAATTCTTAATTTTTTTTTTAATCGATTAATCGAAACCAACATTCATAACCATCATTGTTTATGTTTGCAGCAAAAAAATAAAAAATATTTTAAAATAATCACTCATGAATTATAATCTAAGTAACTTGTTCAATTAATTGCGATATCAATTTTGGGTCATATCACCCAGCCCCACCACACTCCCAATAATGAAAATGGGCCTCAAGCGAGTGCAAAAGAACCAAAAAGCTCAGTGGCAAACAGTACATCTTTATCAGTATTTCCCTGCAGAGTGCTGTTTCTTGCATACTAAAAAAAAAAAAATTCCCATGAAGTCTATATTTTTATATCATTCTTCTGTTTCAGACAATATTGTTCTAACAAGCTGGACATAGTGAGATTCTAAAAATAACATTCAGCAGCTCACACAAAGGTATCAGTTCATATGACCGGACATATGCAAAGTATAGTGAGAAGCACAATCAGGGCTTATCTGAGGACTGAGTACTTTAAAAAGTAATGATGACTCAGTGAGCTAAAAGGCAGCATCAACAATGTTTAAAGTTATGACCATAAGTTTCAGTAATGTTCACTATGTTTTTCTTCTAATTTAATGCTAATTAATGAGCAAAAAAGTGAAAAAAGTAAGGGAGCTTACAGAATTTTAGGTCAGATGTGTCAGTTGCCGAGCTTGATCACTATATGTGAACAAGAACAAGACTTGTCACAAAGCCATCACCAAAATCATAGTTATTTATGATGCCAAGCATCTGGAGCCTTTGTGTGAATTCCTATTCAAGCTAAAGGCAATGCGAGAGCAAAGCACTGCATGACGTCACCATGAAAAAGGAAATGCGGAATGAAATCTGCAAAGCGAGAACTACTTTTTCTTAAAAAACTGGCCTAATCAATTAATTTATCAATGAAATTTGTCCAAAAATTGAGCGATCAAAAGCAGCCAAACTGGTGAGAATTAAAATCAATAAGCGTTATGAATAAAGAAAGGCATCAATGAAATTCTGTCAATACCAATACCTACTTCTAACTGCCTGTCTACACATACTAACGTAAAATTATATGGTTAAGAAAATACATTCAAATTGACTTAAGGTGTAATTTTTAATTCTATAAGTTGCAGCTAATACGGTGGAAAGCCATGGGGGGCGGGGGGTAAACTGAGTCAAGCAAGCTGAGCGAGAGAAAACGGTGATTAGCAGCTGCGCGCTGACTCAGGAGCTCCACTAAACCAGCCACATGAGAAATGTCTTTCATCTACGAGCCAGGAGCCCACAGGCCCCCGTCCACAACAAAGTACATACACAAACACAGACTCATACAAATATGCGCATACACACAACAAGGTTGAGTTCCCAACACCTGACGCATGATTGTTGACTATGTCTTGCTCTGGCCTTGGAGGAAGACAAAAAAAAAAAAAAAAAAAAAAAATCACAGCCAGGCAGATTATAAAAATTTCTTCACTGAGAAGGAAAAAAGAACTGGCCATCACTTCAATAACATAAGGTTTATTGAAGGAATTTATTGAATTGCTGACTTGTTATTTCAAGTCTGTAATCCATTAAATTGCATTCTATTGTTTTAATGTGAAAGTGTGCTTTGAAAATTCAAAGCCAACATGTCAGTGTGCGCAACCAGCATATAAAATCATCTGACTTAAACAAGGATTGTATGTAATCTGTACCAACCCATGTTTACTCTGGGATCAATGTGTCTATACTTTATCTTAAGTACATGGAACCCAACATTTTACAACAGAGTGAAAGAAATATCACATAGTTTGGTCATAGATCTTAGTTCACTTGCTAAATATACAAATTGGCCTAAACATAGCAACCGTTGCTATGCCAAGGTGTGGTAGGGAACTTGTAGCAACACTGGGGAACGTTGACTGTCCAAGCTTTAGCATGACTGGTGCTCTTTGTATTCAAAGGTTTTGCAATACGTAGGCCACGTGAGCCAAGACTGGAAAAAGATGACACGTCACCATCATTAAATGCACGGCATGCTTTGTGGGTAAGGCATTGATCCACAGGCAAACGATGAGTGCACATGCACACACACTGAAAGCTCCAGATAGAGAAGCATGTGCGCCGCAAAACACACGTGTTCAAGAGAAGAACTCACACTGCAGTGAAACTGGAAAAACATGAGACACCACCTAATCCACATAGCTAGACTGGTTTAGCCTAAAATACTGAGTACTTATCGGGCCCATCTCACTCCGTATCCACAAGTGAGGTCACAGCCATTTTGTGTGAAATTCAGTAACCACAGGCAAGTGCGTTTACTTCACTGACAAAAAACAAGCCTGAGCTTAGGTCTCCTCCATGCTGTGTCTCAGGGGTGTGCTCTTATGAAATATGCGACTGCATGAGTATTTCATAACTCCAACAACTATTACAATATCTAGTATAAATACAGTTTGTCTGCAAGAGTCAGTGCTGGGTGTAACTAGATTAGTGTTCATGATAAATAAAGACCAATGAGACATAATTAGAACAGGTTTTTTCACCCATGGATTTTTCTGCTTTCACCTTTTTTGTGCCATTTTAATGATGAGTGAAGAATCTGCAGGGGCACAATCATTCAGAGTATTCAGCATTCAGAGTGATACTTTTCCAAAATCTTGATGACTTGAATAGTACAAGGCCTCGTGAAACACAAGACTTTTCAGCTTTTAAAAACCGTAATCCAAGTGTTACTTGTGCAAATGAATCACATGGCATTTTGAAAAACTAACCACAACCACATGACGCGATGTGCCTGTGTCTACATATAAATATAGTATGCATGCATAAAAGAACCTATTGGCGCAAGATTAGGAACAGACTGTTCAGCGTACACTATGGGAGAAAAATGAAGAGTGGAGCTACCCAGAACAACAGACAAAGGGTCAAGACCCAGGTGGACAGAAACATGAAGACAAAATGGCTAGAGGGTAACCACACCCACATTGTTTCTGAAGTGTTTATGAGTGCTTTAGATGTCTGTCACTCAGCCATGACAGACAGCTTTTCTGCAAATGTTTCTTTCAAAATTAACTCTGACTAATAAAGGAGTTTTCAGGATTTGGGTGGAAATATGAGGATTTGACTGGCAAGAGAAAATACAAGCATTCTTCCATCACACATAGATTTTTCATCTTGGGTCATTTTAGTTGTTTTTGGCGTAATGCCTCATATCATCTCTCTAAAAGAGCGTTTACTGTCCACACAGTTAGTCGTGCTCATGTACCCTGATGTAAACCAAGCACAGCAATCCTGAGATTAAAATAATTCTGGGAACAACCATGGCCATAAAGTCAGCATGAAGTGAATAGATGTGGATCATATTACTTAGGCTAAAATGTCTCCATAAAGACAAAACTTGAGAGGACAGGAGACAACTGTGGAAGAAGTATGATGAGAAAGTAAAAACATGACAAATAAAAAGGATAATAACCGAGTCGAGATTGTGCAATAAAATGGGACAGATCAGGACTTAGTTTGTGATGCCTTTCCTGTCTCCATCTCTCGTCTTGTACGTTTTCTGAGTCTCAGTCGGCAGATGAGCCAGATACAGTAAGCGTTCAGGCCTTACACCCGCACCGCACTCTAAACCGATCCTCAATTCCAGAGTAAGACGGAGGGACATCTGGAAGCCATAACGGGTGAGGTAACGGCACAAAAATGCTGCTTGCGAGAAAGACAGGGAAGACAGAGACAAGAAGAGAGGGATAGAGAGGCCTTCCAGAATCTAAGATGAAGAGGGAGAGGAGAGGAAGAGACCCACAGATGGCCTTTTCCTCCATCTGACTGCAGCTACCCCACCGTATGAGACAAACTTACAGAGGAAATAAAACTGCAGAACTTTGGCCTATTATTGTGCCAGGGTGAAAAACAACTAGTCATCACTGAGATCTGATTTTTTTTTTTCTCCTTCCCTCCTTGCAGTCACTGTCTCTAAAATATGACATTTAATGATCACGATATATATATATATGATCTGAATAATTTCTTTACTCCAAAACAAATGTATCAGTTTGCAGTTTGACATGTTCACAGGTTTTTCTGAAATTATGATGCACAACAGAGATTCAAAATGGGCATACATGACACTTTCATCAACCCCTACTGAATAAACAAGGGCATCATCTCAGTCTTCTTGGCACAAAACATAAGCAGTTTCTCAGTTTATATACTCCAGTAAATTGTGTATTAGAGCTATTCAATTTCACTTTCTATTTTTGAAGGAAAAAAGTTAAGTCTAAATCCCACACCCATTTTGCCAAATTGTGTATGAATGCAAGGTTTTTGTCATTCAGAAATAAAAGCTGCTTTCATGGAAAGTACTTCCGTGTTCAATTAAAGAGGAATAAATAGAATCAACAGAGGCCTGAATAAATAGTACACCAAGGTCTCCAAAGGAAAAATTAAAGCTGTGTGACTCTAATAGCCTTGTCCTAAAAAAGGAAAACACCAGAGGGGCTTCAAAAAGTCAGCCCTTTAAGCAATTCAACTGCAAGTAGCTTAAAAACATCCAGAAAATTTGCCAAATTACAGATGAAAATAGAACCAGGCCTCTTTGTGTCTCAACTAGGGGTTCTCCCTACAAAAAGTTTTTCTCACTCTTTCACGTAACAGATGCACTGCTGCTGAACACCTAAATGTGATGAAACCAACAGAATCTTGATGCATATCTTACCCATGAGTAATGCGACAACACTGGATCATTTTATATTCACTGGAAATCCAAAAGGAAAGGCAAGTGGGGAATCATTACATAGCACGTAAACATGCCTTAGAGCATTAAATTGTATTAAATGCTAGGCTACACACCAGGGACACCAGACCCAGTGTTGTCTGTCTTCAGTAAACTTTCCCACCTCCGACATCAACCTCAAGTTTCCCTCCATGCCATTTTCCTTTCTTTGCCATCCCTTCCCATTTTGCTCTTTTTCCATCCCTTCACCTCTTTTCCCTTATTTGATATCCATCTTAGTTTCCCTCTTTGCCTGTGTCATTTACGGTCTTTTCAATCCTCTTCAGTCCATCTTTCCTGCCCTGTCGCACTAATAAGAGGGCATGAATGGTAAGAGGTCTCAAACTAAACAATATGTACCCAGTGGTATTTAATGCGAAAACAGGATGTTCCTAAAATATTAAGAAACCACAAACACCAAAGAAAAAAAAAAAAAAAAGAAGAGGGAGCCAGGGCTCGACAAAACAATAGATCAGATCCAGAATGAAACAACATGAGGCCTGCTCTCGTATGAGTACACCCAGGCCCACGACGTGAGAAAAGCTGCCTTGGATGGTCTGAGCTTCATCAGTTCCTTCGGTCTGTGCGGGAAGTTTTCCCAGTACTTCAAAGAAATCCCTAACCCCACACATCTACCTATTGTGCCTACATTGCAAACAATTTGATAAACAATATTCTATGTCAAAGCAGCCTCCCGATACCATCTGCAGATAAAGAGCACATCATGAAAGGAACCTGGCAGGCCGTGTTACTGAGCTTGGCTGGGTTTCCTCGCTTTCTGCCACTCTGTTGAAGGTGGAAACACCAGGTGCTGCATTGTTCATCTGTGAAGCATTAGTAGTAACATGACGGCGGCTGTGATAAGACAGCACACAGTGACAATATCAAGGCAAGTCCTGCACAACTCAAGTGACAGAGAATCTAAAGTGAAGATTAAATCAAAAAATTAGCAATCAGCTCCCAAATTTTTGTTTTAATGTCTGAAATCTGTTATTACAGTCAGATAGTTTTGGAAACAATATCCCATTGAACTGTGCAGTTTGTAATGTCTGCCCTTCGGCAACGTCCACTTTAGAAAGAAAACTTGTTCTGGAGGTGGCCACCAGAGGAACAGGCATCTTTATCAGACATCTGAATCTTGTTTTACAGCCAGAAGAAGCTTGCTGCTCAGTCCTAGGAACAAATGCCTTTATGGTAGCCTCTTGGTACCTTCACAGGCCAGGGCTTCTACATCAGCCTGAAGGAGAAAAACTCTACACAGTGTTTACAAGAGCCAGAGCAAGAAATACCAGGCATGTGGTGTGGGAGCATTCAGGAACTCTATTTTCCAATACTAAGTGTGTAAAAATTCCAGTTGGCTCCGTATATATACAGGAATTTAGCTTTACTGTGGTACCTGTCAACTTCCACCGGCACTGCATAAATTTCACATGGTCATCAGTCACTTAAACAAAAGTGAGTTTACTGCCAGTGGTTCTCCAACAGCAACATGTCACAACATTCTGACAGATATAACAGCACAAGTTCCTCATTGCCTTTTCTGGGCTCATCCTCTCTCAGTTAGTCTTTCACCATTTGGATGTCGGCAGCTTGTGGAAAATGGGGGGGGGGGTCCCGTGCTACAGCCCTTTGTGGATCAACTGGTGCAGCGAAGCTCTGACATTGCACCATTTAAGGATTTGATTCCCACTGGAACCACCCAAACTATAAATGGATCCAGACAAATGGATTAGTCTAACCTTCCGCTGTCCATTTATTAAGAGCTTTAAAGCAAAAGCTGTGTAGGATATTTAAATAGATATGGCACGAAATGAGGGGAAATTTCTCAACTTAGGTTAAGAAGATGCAGGCACATTAGAAGTCAAACAAAGGTTGAATATAAAGAAATATATAAAGCTGCTGTGCAAAAACAACTGAGGGAGCAATGTGAATATGAATAAATAAATGAAAAATGATCATCAAGAGAGGGGGAATAGGAGGTTTGGAAGACCGGTTTGATGGCGACAATAGAAGAGGAATACCATATGGCTTACTTTAAGAGCATAATTAATAAAAGATTAGGGAGGTCTGGGAAAAGGAACATTCCAGAGAAACGACAGTGTCTAACTCATGGTTAGGTAAACTCGTCACAGAGTTGCATGCAAATACACGTAATACCTCTGTCATGTCTGAAGAAAACAACCTGAGTGACATGTACCCAAGTCTTTCCTATTCAGCTCTAAGATGTGCTTCACTGGAGGCTCCCTGTGGCAATATGCATCATGACAGAGGTAACCCAAGATCTCATTTCAAGATTTCATTTGTGAGAAACCTGTCCAGCTAGGTATACAGAAGCTGGCAAGGAAGCACCTGAAGCAACAGTAAACACATGTTTATTACAAGATAGGAAAGCCAAGCTTAAACTACACAAAAAAGCTTAACTGATCACTGATAAAGTGTCTGAAGTTATTGTGGTACATGCCACTTACACATTTAACACAAAAAAAGGAAAAGACATGCAGCATACTGTATGTGACAAAGGGTTATAAATGTTGCATTCACCTAGCCTGGTCCTCACCAGGCAAGTAATTACGTTCCATTTTATTTCACTTCACAACATAATCTGGGAAAGCTCAGTTCTTTACGGTTTACTCCTGATCAAAAAAAAAATGACAGACCAATCAACGAACAGAAGGGCATGACAGAGAGCTGCTGCATCAGTTAGAAATTGTAGTTCAATTGAGTCTTATAAAAACTACAATGGCGGCAGACACACATGGGAGGCTATGCGCTCTGTTTCGGAGAAAATTGCCGGTATCAGCAACTTAAACCCACAACAAGATGAGTGTTTAGTTAACCAGGAAGTAACCATTTGGCAATGGAGAGTGACCAGACTCTTTGCAGGAATGAAATGAAGTACAAAGAGTCTGGTGAGGACCAGGCAAGCATTCACCTGGCTCCAAAAAGAACAGAAGTCAACACCTGTTGTGGTTTACAATGAAAAAAAAACAAATCACTAACCCTAGGTGTGAAGTCACCTATAACTGAGCCTGCATTTAAAAAAAAAAAATACTTTGAATTCCAACAAAAATGGAACAATTTGGATTTTTGTTAAATAACTAATTGATTCACAATACTTATGTGTGAACTACACAAAGACCCATTTCATACCACGTTTCAACCAACTTGAAACTGGTGCTGGGCTGGTGCTAGTGCCAGTTCAGAGCTGTTTGAAACCTTTTTAGAAACCATTTGCTTTTCTGAACACATACAGTGTCACTATAGAGCCATTCCGTGACATCATTACGTCTTATCCAGTGTTGAACCTCCCAGTACTGAACTCTGTGAACCGTACTCTTTTATAGATACTCAAAGTACAGAGAACAGTGTTTTCCTTAGAGATCAAGGTTTTAATATAGCCAATCTCCTTCATCAAAGGTGTTGTATCTTGTTTTTGAATGACATTTCAAATGCTGATCGATGCTGCTGCAAACAAGATTTATACCTTCTGTTTTGGTTGTGACCCATAAATGTTAACAGGGGATTCAGCACTGAAACACATCCAAAACTGTTTATTGATGAAGATCGAAGCACCTCTAATAAATTCAGTTTAAAAACGGTTGATGTGACTGCAGCTTTATGTAGCACATCGAATAATGTTTATAAATAGAGCAAGTTTCAAATGCTGGCTAGCATTTAAGAGCACAGCTACAAACAGGATCTATACCTGTGGGATCCGTTAATCCCAGCAAGTGACACTGAGACATCAAACAATGTTAAATAATGACCATGTGACAATGTTAATTAATGACTTTAAAAAAATATATATTATTATTTCATTCTGAAACTCCCGTTTTGAGCACAGCTCCCTGCAGTGTATCGGACTGTATTCAAAAACACTACAATTAATGAATCATTTTCCTTAATGAAATGATTTGGACAATGTCGGTCACGGTGTTTTGGTTGGTAAAGAAGGTGGTTTTCACATATGATCAAGTAAGGTTCAGGGGCTGACATAGCACTAGTTTTCCTGGCTATGAACTGATACGCTCTTTGCAGCCAGCATTTGAAAAGCAAAAGACTGGTGCTAAGTTTGGCAGTAGTTCCAAACTAGCACTGGAACCACTTTAGTGGAAAAGCCCCATCAGAGCATCTCAGGTGCCAGACAGCCACATAAACAGGTTAAATATCTGGATATGTTTGACTTCTTATCTAAGGTACAGCCAAATAGAGCAGGTTGTGGAGTGAGGTCACCACAGGGAAGGAAAACCTGGAAAGCAATAAGGAGATGCCATGCAACAGTCATCGAACAGACATCAACAATGAAGTAGTCCCTCCTTTTTTTTAATTTGCATTCTGAACAAATCACACAAACACCTTGAGCTGCTTGTTTCTTCCCTCGGATCATTTCCAAATAAATAATTTTCCACGTCACTTCCAAGTCACTTTCCACAAGCTTTAGAGGATAGATAGTCTTTCCATTACCAAGTCTTTCTTAGACTGTATAGTCTAACACTCCCCATTGCCAATAAGTATCTAATCAGTGTGAATACTACAAAAACGCTAAAACAAGTTATGCAGTCTGAACAGCACAGCAGTCTCTGTCAACAGTCCCTTAGTGCAGGGCTCTTCAACTCTGGTCCTAACCCTAACTGTGTCTTAGATGCTTCCCTCCCAAAACAGCTCATCACCAAGGTCCATTAATGAGCCATGCATTTAAACTAGGTGCATGAAGGCAGGTAACACCTAAAACATGCCTAACCCTAACACTAGCCCATTTCCATTACAGTTTGGTGGTTAAATAAACACAAAAGCCAAAAAAATGCCAATGGTGATGTCATTTTGCTCTAATTACAAAAACACAGCTAAAAGTAATGATTCACCTGATGTTTCTATCCATAGATGTACAAATCATTTCTAGCATCAGGCTTGGTTAATGTCACAGAGGAAAAACACAAAAAGACCAAAGTGAAGAATAACCTGTATAGCCATTAGGGGTGGGAGAAAACAAATGATTCTTCTATGCATCGCGATTCAGCCTTG
>JBAMYA010000017.1:7451719-7487139 GCA_037176975.1 Arrhamphus sclerolepis
TTCTATGCATCGCGATTCAGCCTTGGACAATTCTGAATTGATTATTAAGTGTTGAAGCATTGATAATCTAAATCTGATGTAACATCACACAGATGGGCTTAAAAAAGCAGAACTTAACTGTGCAATGCGCAGCCCATCATCCGGACAATTTGTTAAGACCACATAGACATGGAAGACAGTGAGATTAGACACAGCTCCAACTGCGTTAAAAGCTGTTTGGAAGAACTTTGGTTTCCATAAGGTCGATGGTGCAAGTGATTTAGACAAGAGCCATGCTATATGTAAGCTATGTCACACCAAGATATAAAATACATTTGTAACACAACAAACAAATGAAACACAAAGTCTGTTGCAACATTCATCGCAAAGGATTTAAGGTCGCATTCAGTGATGGAGAACAAGGGGTTTCGAGCTTTGCTGCATCCATTAGAACCCAGATACTGCATCCCTTCTCGTCGATATTTCACTGACATGGCCATCCTGACGTTCTACAACCATACCAAACAGAAGTCATGGCATCAGTCGTGAAAGCAGGTAGAAAAGAAGTTACATGTGACTCTTGGACATCTATCACCACCGAATCTTATGTCACCATAATTGTTTACTTAAGTCTGAAAACACTTGTTGAGCTGCCAAAAAATAACTAGATATAATAAATATATTATTTTGGTACAGTAAACTATTTCTCCAAATAAGCTATTGCTAATATCACATCTTTTTGTTTACTTTAATAAAAGTTAATGAAAGTAAATTAATCTCTTGTTTCTAGTTACAAATGCACCATTGTTTAATCTGACCAATAACAGTGGCCCAGGGGCCCTCGGTGAGTGTATAAAATGTTGCTAAAAAGTTTGGTAAGATGCATCGATTCTAGATGCAGTGATAATCAAATTGTAGTCCCCTGCACAAAAATTCTTTTGTGAAACTGATTTAGTGTCCCTCCCACTAATTTCAACAGGCACAGAACGTATAGAATGAATCACAATGAGACAAGTTGGCGATTTAGGCAATGACTTATACAGGAATATCCACGAGCCACGAAGCCACAAAGATGGCCATAGAACTGCTAATAAAATCCTGGATCAAAAACTTTTCACTGCAAAACCAACAAGTCATTTACCAGTGTTCCTACTCAACTGTGTGCCTTTTGGATGTATTTTATTGATACTTGTCTGACTGCTGCACTGCTTACGTCACATGTTTAATTTGTCGGGCTAATTTTATGCCTATTCAGTGACCTCCAGAAGAAGGTTCTTCCATTTGCTCGCCTGTTTGTAGTAACCCCTAGAAATCAACGTCAAATTTAGGGAAACAGGACCAATTCTTTTTATCAAAAGGGAAAATAATTAGATCAACTGCCAAGGATAGTTAAAGTGAAAGTTGGGCAAACTGAAGCTGACTGAAGCCAGCACAGGATGTAGTCACCTCAGAGCAGAATTGATGCGTACATGTAAGTGGCAGCCATTGTAGTAGAAAACACAGCTGCAATTAATGACATTGTTGCAACTCGGCTGATCACAGACTTGATCTTTGAAAGCACATACATGGCACTAGAAACCTCTGTCTAATTAATATGAAGAATATCTGAAAAGGGGATGACCCTTTTTGCAAAATGAATTGACTAAAAAGCCAAATAACAGTGCATCACTCATTCATTTCATTCACAAAGAAACAATTATTTTGAACTTAGAGGCTTATATAAAAGTAATGTATTTCAAAGGGTAATTGTGTTTTTTTTTTTGCATTGAATCAATGCTTGTGCACTGAGATAAATACTGTCAAGAGACAGATATTTACAGGTATAGGTGTCAAACAATATTTAAAATGTGTTTTATAGCCAATACATGACCCAAGTTCCTTTTTAATTAAGCTTTAACTCTGTAGTCTCTTAGGGCCACAGATGCCACAGTGGGTTGAGTAGTTACCCCCATACAGAGACCATCGTCCTTCTGCAGCAGCTGCAGGTTCAACATCCGACCTGTGACTGCCGCATGCCTTCCTCTTCTCTCTTTGACCCAATTTCCTGTCTTTGAACTTTAATAAGACCACTAGAGCCACAAAAGCAAAAAAGAACTGTAGTATCTTAGACCATTTCTTAGATGTGTCACAATAGGCCTAGGCTACTGCTGGGGGACCATGGGCCATGTAATAACATTGACATTGTCTATCTTCTGTAGTCTCTCTCTGTTCTCCTTCTGCAGGTCCTACCATGGCAAAGCTGGTCCCTGATGCAGGAAAAAATTGGTATAAAATATGGTATGATTAAATGTCAATCAATTTGACCGGAGTATAAATGCACAGCATTTGTAAAATAAGAGCCCACCTTTTTTTGCAATATTGTCTTTGTTTTAGCAATGCTGATGTTGTGATTCCGATAAATTTTCGATATGTTGTGCAGCCCTAGTTAACTGGCTCTAATTCTGAAGAAAACCACTAGATTACAACTTTCCGCTCCCAAAATAAATGGCTGGGAGTGAATGGTAGTTTTTAAATGCATTTCCCCCTCTGCTGCAGCCATGCATAAAAGACATTTACTGGCCACAAGCAGTCCCTATTCCTTTCAAAAAAAGACTAGCTTGGCTACTAATTATAACCTCCAGAAGAAAGGTGTCAGTGCTGGGACATGAAACCAAAAGCATCCTGAAAATATGCATCTGGCAACAGAAGGGCGTGTTAGGACATGATCTTTGTTCAGTATATTAAGAATGTACATGTGCGACTACTACAAATATATAGATATATATTCTTTCAAGCAAAGTAAGGCTGATTAACATTTGAGGCAGGGACCTGAACAGAACAAGGCTGGGTGTTTTCCAAGCTGAGAGGCCATCCTTGTTTACCACACAGACAGACAATGAACAGAGAGGATATCGTCTCCTCCAAGTCAAGTGTTCCTCTTCCTTTCATAAATGCAAATAGTTTGGAGGCACAGAAACAAATTTTTTAACAAACATAACTGCAGGTATTGATTAAGAAAAAAGAAAGGAAGCATGGAGCCTTTACAGTTTTAATTATTACAATTACAACCAACCAATCTAGTAAAAAAGGACCTGCATACAGGTAAACCACACAGAGAAACTGAAGTCTCATCCATGAGCTCAGGTTTAACACTTTAAGCTGTTAGAACAGCAAACGTGCAATAGCAGGCAGACACCTAGATAACATTACCAGGCTAATGACCTTACTGATAAGTAGATTGAGTTAGCGTGGGAGGATACGGGGCAGTGGGCCCTTGTTTTGATGAGGATGTGAGACATGCAGGTGACTGCACATGCCGACTTTCTTGACAGACAAACTAATGGCAGCACTTTTGTGTACTTGACTGTACTGGACATGTAGAGTATCAGCAGATACTCATGGCCACTGTGCTGTCACCACAAACACTGTGCAGCTTCTACAGGAAGTCCTATCACCTTTACAGCTTCTCACTTGAGTCATTTATAGCCTGAGCATTAAAACAAGATGTACAACACAACTTTACTGCAGGTAAAATGACTGACCATAAAGAAAGTGTCTTTGTTGAGCAAAGCACACAGTATAAGGTAAATGCAACTGATAAAATGGAAGTTATCTGAATGTTAGTTTAAAAAAAAAAAAAAAAAAAGAAAGAAAAAGAGTAAATGCACCTTTTTTCCTATCCTTTTTCTCAGATAGGAATCCCAAAATGTAGGAACCAACTAATTAAATGCTCTTACATCAAAATAAAAAATATTTAATCATCTGTGGAACAGAATGAACTCTTTAAAACAGCATCCTCTCGTTGTGTGACCTAAGTGAAGTCATTGGACTACTGGTTTATCTGAAAAACTGCAACAATTAGATGACACATTTTACAAAATTATGAGAAAAATATCTATCAGTGCATCGAGTCGTTGTCAAGTTGTAAAAGCAATTGATAGGGTTACTCGACTATCAAAACAGTTTTTAGTTGTAGCCCTATTCATATGTCAAACTTTTTTTTCTTCATTTATTTTTGCAGTCAACAAGAATTGTGTGTTTACGTCACTTTGGAAAGCAATTTGTGCTGACAAACATAGACGACAGAAAAGCGTAATCAGTGTTTTCTCCTCATCCATGCAGTAATGTTGCAATCACTAGTATGGCTTTGAAGTTTTAAAAGATGACACCATATTATATATAACTGTATATAGTTGACTGACTGATTGATATAAATAGCATTCTCTGAGTTTATATTTTGTTTTAAAAAGTACAAATATAAACAGGGAAAATAAATTACAAAAAATACACCACCCCATCAACTTCATTCATGCTTCATTTCTCAGCTCTGTCAACATTTTCCTCATGAGTTTAAGGTCTCAGTTAGTGTTTTTTTTTTAATCTTCTCCAATACAATATGGTATTAATTTAGTAAATGATGGTTCCATTTAGACTAAAATATGTGATAAAGCAGTGCAGTCTTCATGACAGGGCTGCCTTGATTATGTCATTCAGCAGTGTATAGAAAGAAAGCCAAGAGTTCAATAACCAGAATCCAGAAATCAGGCCTCAAAATTATATTTAAACTATTAAATGATGCCACTGTGGCTATGTTCCTCTTGTGAATACAGTGTCTTTTGCACAAGGAACAACAATGAGGTCACTTCAATGACAGATCAATTCAGCGCTGCAAGCATATCAGTAGGATATTTGAACTTTATAAAATTATCTTCATCTTTGTCATGAGAAAGTGCATTTATGGCCAACAAACCATTTGCCAACATGCTAAGAACAAAGATACATTTTTTGTTAAACACAAAACAGTGTCTAAAACCAGCTTAAATTTCCTTAAACTTTGAAGCAGAGCGCTCCAGGCTACATTGAGGTACATGTTGTTGACTATATACAAAAGGCGTGAAGAATGTCATCTTTTCTTCTGGTTGCTGCAAAACAAGAAACACTGATACTAAACTGTGAGGCATTTATTATCTTTAACACTAAATTCAATTAGACACTTAGGCCAAGTTTAACTATGGCTTTTGCACCTGCTGGAAACTGTGTGTTGGCATTGGGAAAAAAAAAAAAAAAAAGACTCTGTATTCACTTACCAGTCGCAGTGGGAATATAACACCTGTTAAGCATGTTTGCCTCTGACCTGCAGCATATGCACTGATGATAGTTTCTTCATTCAGAGAACACAATTCAGGGAGGAAATTATTTAAATGAATTACTGCAGAGTGATTTTATCATCATGTTTTGCACTCGCGGTTCATTACCATTTGCAAAATCAAGTTATTCTTAATTGGCTGGAGGAAACAGACCTATAAGATGACCTGGAGCATCAAGAGTCACATAATATTTACCTACATCAAACCCATTGGCGATATCTTGATGTTTCATTGCAAGTTTTAAAGTTATTCGGTTTGGTTTGTTAGTGTAGTAGACACACCATTACGTCCATAGATGAGAATATCACTCTAACCAATGGCCAGCGAGACACAGGCAGGCTAATATTAATGTCTTCATTTCCTTGAACAACAGCTATTTACAGATATATCTGGGGCTGGACAGGGATAAGTTCCAAATATTTGTTCTTTATTATGTTATTCAATACATGTTAAGCTTTAAAATAAGTCTGTTATGACTTCTTTTTTTTCAGAATCTGAAACTATATCATGAGCTGTTAATGAATGCTCTGTGACATGCTTAGGTATTAATATCACAGAAATAAACTACAACAGCTCTGTTCAATGCAACTGGTTTTAGGAGGCATGATCAGACTCTTCAACCCTCTCCTTCACAGGGTGTGCCTTATTTTAGATCAACTTCATTATGAGAAGCTGAATAAAGATAAAGGTGGGGGAGTTAAATGGTCCCAAAAAAATGGACTTAAGTTCAGAAAATACATTTTATCATAATATGTCCACTTTAATGACCATCTGATGCTGCCTGATCCTAAACCAGAAAAAGCACATTTTAAAGTTAACTTAAAGAGTACACTTCTGACATTCATGAAAGTAGGCATGTATTCATAAACGTGTACAAATTAACAGTCTTTTGGATCTTAGCCACATAGCACATCCTGAATATTGTAATTCATCAGCTAATGAGGATAATGCTTCTCTATCCTGTAATGTAAACAAAACAAGCTACAACTGTGATTTGGTCAATTACAGGCTCCCGACCTTTAATCGGTCTGCTTGTTTGAAGTTCAACAATAATCTGTGTTGCCCCCATTACACTGCTTTATTCATTATTGAAATGAGCTGATTGTGCCCTTTTTTGTTGTTCAGTGCACTTAGGACCCTGCCCTCAAAACTGGATCCTCCCGCCAGCAGCATTTCTGATTTACAATCACAGCCAAATAAACATAAGAAATATGTATATGTATGTATGTAATATATAAAAGTCTGAATACAAATATATATAATATATAAAAATCTGAAAAAATAAAATAAAAATAAAAATAAAAATAAAACAAAAACAGCTTGCCAACACACAATGAAGATAAAGATATGCCTAAGATGAAGAAATACTGTCTTTAGAAATAAATAAATAAACAAATTAGGAGAAATACCCCAATAACAGTGTTTCCCAGTCATGTTAGGGACTTCACTTTGAGTGCAACTGATATGCAAAAATAAGACTTTTCTCTTTCTTTTCTTTCTTTTTTTTTGGAAACTAACCCTAATTAAAAAAATCTAGTTAAAGGGAATAACAGATCTACTGCAGGGTCCAGTAAGTATGAACCACTTTTATGTTTTGTGAATGAAAGTTAATGGTGCAGTCAATAATGAAAAACGACAACAAGCGAAAAGAAAAATGAACACAAATTCCGTGTTGTTTTTTTTCTAAAATCAATTAAGCCATTCTAAACTGACTCTCAACTGACAGCTTTAAAATATGCAGATTTGATAAACAGGAAGGGAGGAAAGAAATGTACTCTGTACTAATCAGTCTCATTTCAAATGCCTAAAGGGGGAAAAATTGAATTTGGGGGTGATCAGCAGCATGTCAAATTGTTTTGTCTGCATAATGACCTTCAGCAGAGGGAGGAAGCAGTGTGAGGCAGCGCTCTATATATAGAGGTGAACAACAGAGACGACTCAGTGGAAAACAACGGAGATGACAAAGTGGCCACAGGATTTCCACCAGAAACTCCTCAGGAGAAAGATACAGGATGGGGAGAACTGAGAACACAGGGGTGTGGGTTCGTGAAGTCACATTTACATTCATTTAAACACATGGAAGAGTTTTTAATGCATCCACATTAAATGCAGTGCTATTTTACACGAGTACTCAAAGTCACAAATTTACTTTCACACTTTCCCACGACCCACAAAATGATACCACATAGACACTAAATCACTGTCTGAAAGCAACAAAGCTGAGGAGGAAACACGCTTATGAGTGAGTGTGTAACTGGCCCGCCTTGCCCTGCACACAAGCTCCATTTTATCGGAGAATCTACCCAGACAACACGGTGATTCAGACGTCAGCTGAGGGGACAATTAGATCAGTTGCGCATGAGATCCACCAGCGTGAATGACTGCCATTCAGGTGGAAGATGGATGAATGAAGCTGACAAACTGCTCACCCATCCAACATTATTAGACTCATGTGTCTCCACTGGAAAGCGAGGAAGGTTAGAACAGGGAGCGCAAGACGAAAGCAAACCTAAACCAATGCAGATGTACAGCTGGGTCTTAAAATAGGCCAGGTCACTGTCAAATTCGCCATCGCACCAGAAACCAAGGTCAATGCTCTCTGTGTCAGCCATAGTAAGCAGCGCTGAAGCCGAGAATGCAGAGTACCACAGATAGACACAATGACCCCAACTGATATCTGCCTCAGCCAATCCAAGCCAAATATGTGGGCTCCCCTAGACTATTTCAGCTATTTTACTTAGTCCTCAGTCCTCACTCTTACTCATCATCTAATATTTCACAATTCCACTCTGATTATCTAGTTAAGAAGTCTGAACAAAAATTCCACATAATGCAGGGCTTAAGTTCACAGCAGTCTGGGGGGCCAAACAACATTTTATAGAAATCCGAGTCAATTCTTATATTCATAAGCATTCTTATCAAAAGCTAATGTAAATTCATCAGTGTTTCCAAAACAAATGAAATCCCCTCAATGTAACTACATTTTAAGGGCCCTTACTCATCAACCAACATTCAGCTCTCAGGAATGTCATGAGCATCTGTAGACATCTGTCTCTCATCTTTTTGGTGTATTGTTGTTATAAATTAGCTCTACCATTTGATTAAACATTCAATTTAACATTATTATTCTTATTCGTGATTTCAATAATTTATTATTCCTCTTCATAAGTTGAAAACTTTTATTGTTGGTAAGCTTATAGTACAAAAAAGGTATAAAAATGAACCATTAAGGTGGCTTTCTGCAGATTGGTGAGCAGTTCAGACTACACAAGTCTCTGTTTTGTAATGAAGAGTTTTGAAATCATTTTGCTGTCCAAAATACATGACTAATACAGTGGAGGGTCACACCCTACACGATCTGAGCTTGTGAACAAAACACAATCATGAAGACAAACACTGACAAATAAGGGGCTGATTATATGAAAACACTCATTGTGACATGAGCACATTAATTTCCCTGATCAGTATTCCTACATTTGATAAACTCCAGTAGGCACCTGTGACTATAAATCAGATCGAAGTGGCCATAGATAATGGACCAACGATCCCACATTTGTTTGAAGTACAAGCTCTTGAGGAGTTTCTGCAGTATTTCTCACAGATTTTTTAAAATTCTAACTCGGAAGTTGTCCAGGTCATCTCTGGAAGATATTGCAGGCTGTTGCATTTTTACATGCAGCTGCTTTGGAGCATGTGTGGTAAACATCAAGGCTACTGTTCACTGTTCATGTCAAACGACATCACCAAAATACATGTCAATAGGAACGTCTTATTGGTTTTAAACATACCACTGCAAGTGGGCATCTGATGTTAAAAGCTGCACTAGTACCTAGAGCCAACAGTAATTATTTAAGCTGAAAAATTCTAAAGAAAAATACTTTTTCATTTCTATGAAAAACACAACAAAGATGACAGCATAAGATAAAGGATGAGAGTGTATAAATGCTCTAATCATGAGTATTTGTTTTTTTATGCATGCATTTCAGATCTGTTGTCAGATTTCAGGTAGTTGGACGACAAATAACCTTCGTCAAATCTTGTAAGTAAACACAACACTCCTTACAAGTGTGTACACATATTCTGTGCATACTATGTGCCTAATTCATGAAACGTGAACAGAACAGATTTGTGGGCAAACAGTGAGAAAAGAAAAATGTATGTGTCTCAGCTTTCATGAAAATGTTAGTAGCTATGAACTTTCCAAGAGTACCAACAGATTTCATCATCCTCAGACTTATCACTAGCTTGTTAACATGGTCTGCTCAAGTCTGTTAATGAGCCATTCATTTGAATCAGGAGGGCTGTAAGGGAAACATCAAATGCCAGGTTCACACTGCATGATTTTTACAGGCTTATAAGACTGATTCAAGTCGCACTGCACAACGTGAAATCGATAGATAACTTACAGCATGTTATACTGTGCGACTGGACATACGTTGAGTCATGGCTACAACAGAAATATATCAGCGTATTTCAGGCTCTAAACAGAATCATCATCATTCGCATCACTGCATCATTAACAGGTTGCTGCTAATGTGCTGATGCAGCGATAACTTGACAGCATTGTAATGGTGTTCATGTGCATTGAATAAATAAAATCAAGAAAAAGAAGTGTCTTTTTTCTTTGAGTTGCACATTTTTCTTCCTGTTTGAACCAGTCTTTGGTCGCAAGACAGTTCTATCTTTCATCTTGCTCCTGTCTCACTGTGAGATCTACCACAACTGTTTTTGAACTATGCTGGAAGATTTTTCCCACGATTGTCCACCTTTTCTCTGAGACAGCTGAAATCATACAGTGTAAACCTGGACATGCAGGACGAAGGCCCTTAAGGACTGGGTTTGGACACCCCTGTCTTATATGGACTGTTATTCCCACAGAATGCAGATACTTTTAAACTATGTTGTGCTCTAAGCATGACAAATACATTTGAAATGTAGCACTGAACAGTGTCTGAACAGGGGTGTGGGTTGTCATGTGGGTTATCTTAATAGATGGGCATTTTGCATATCGAAGTTTCAACTTGTGTTTCTTAAAGTGTCAGTGGGCTGTTTAGTTGGACTTGATACGCTGACGGATACCCACGCAATGACTCCAGCGTTCATAGAGTGCACCAACAGTATCATGAAGCCGTGGTGGATTCCTCACAGAGGTTTCTCAGATTATACGGACAATGCAGTTGTCTGCAGCAGAGAGTTTTCCTGCTATAGACAGATGTCTGAGATTATGAGTTTAGTTGAAGGTTTTGAGTCACGCAAATCATCACCAGCCCGGATATATGGAAATAAATGAGCTCTGCGATCACACATACAGCCTGCAATCAAATAATATTCACTAAAGCACACACATTTTATGCATCATTCATGAATCCAGAGCATGTGTGTGCAAATCTATTCACAGATTGACAGAGATTTCATGAATGAGGCCCAATGTACGATACGACTTGCACAAACCTTAAATAGACACAGAGGCCAAGCCAGGCTTCTCTGTCGCTAGGCAAAGCTGAGATGTAGCAGTCTAGAGAGTCAGTGAGGGAGGGGGAAGAGGAGCTGTAAGGGGCAGGAAAGGGGAAGAGGAGGACAGGAGGAGAGAGCAAACAGAGGAAATAAAGAAGGGACAGAGACAGAACAAAGGAAAGGAGAAGAGAGATGGGGGATATCAAGGCAGAAAGAACAATATTAGCAACAAATCGTGCAACATTACAGTGGATAAGAGCAATAAAAGGTTGACCAAGTGAAAGACAAAGATAAATGAAACAATGAAAGCAAGTGCAACACCAAGAACTGACAGACAGGGACATGATGTTGGCGGACAAAGAGTCAGCCCTGGCGTCATCTAAACAGCTGCTGTTCTCCCTAACATTGCACCTCGGCTCCAAATTCCACAGGCAGCCCGACTATGAGAGCCTGGGCCTGAGTCAGCGCTTTCCACACACTGAGCTGAGCCCTCTGCTCAAAGCAGCCAGGGGGACGCACTGCCTACAGCAACCGCAGAGGGACAGAAAGCAGCCACTGCCAGAGGTTTGGAGCACTTCCTGGCAGTTCAGAAAGACAAGAGAGCAGGATACGAGAATAAAGTAACCCAGAAATAGTAAAAACTCCACAATAAAACTAACATGGAAAAGCAAAAAGCAAAAAAATCTCATACAAATAAAAATACATGTTTTCTTCACAGGCTCTTTTATGTCACATGCCAGATTGTTACTATCCAGATGTGTTGCAGTAAAATGCGATGCAGTGTAATCCAAAAATCAAATGTCATCAAATATCAAGCCTTCATACCAGAGGCACAACTGCTACCAAAATCAAAGAGCAAAATCCTCATTAATAAAACATATCAGAAGCACTGACCTTGGATGACTAACTGATTAATATTAATATCTGAACTGAATGCTTGGACTGTGCTAATGCAAATAGGGATTTATACAAAGACAAACAACAAAAACAGGATGAACATGAAGAAGACAAGACTGTAGGAAGAGAATCAAGAAAAAAAATGTAAAAGAATCATTCCTCTGCCAACATGCCCTGCAAGTACAAGTGTAAATCTTTAGTATCTACAAACACTGCAACAAATAGGGATTGTGCCCCAAATTGCCTGCTTCCTTCTTTGCATGGCAGATAAGGGATATTTTATGATGAGAGATGGAGTAGAGAAGAAGATGTAATCTGGAGGTGAAAAAAAAAAATCAGAGGAAGAGGATCACATGCTGCAAATCTTTCCTGGTTATTTGTGAGCCAGTGCTCTGGTGGGGTTGCAGATGTTACAGGAGCAGCTAAATGCGCTTTAATATGGAGTCAGGGACAGTGGAGTGGTGAGTAGCTGGCGAAGAAGAAACGATGATAGATTTATGAGGAAAAAGTGCTGGTCTGTGCTTTCACTCATAAATTTTTTAATTAATATAAAATTAGAAGATTGAGAAGCCTTGCTTCAATACCCCCTTTTATTTCAATTGGTTTTTAGTTTTTGTAAAATACAAGAAATGTACAACTTGCACAAACTGTATGGAAGTCAAACTGGGTCTATGGCTCCTGCCCAAACGCCTTTACGCTCTCTAATCCCTAGATTTTACAGTCGCCAACATGCTCTTTCTTTTCAATGCTCTACATTTCATAAAGCTTCTTTCCACATGAAAAGTGAGGAAAATGTGTGATAAATACAAAAGGAACCAGCGTCTAACACAAGAATGCAACGGAGAAACTCTGACGGAATGGACCTTAAGGATCAACATGATAGAGTTTCAGAGAAATGTCCCTTTAATCTACTGTTGGAATCCCTGCGGCTTTATGTATGCATAAAACCGGAGACGTCTTGTTCATTTTCCAGTGTCACTGAAAAATGGTGGTTTCTCTGTAAGACCAGTGCTCCTCATCACTGACGCACGCTCCCAGTTCTGAGAGTATGGGAAGACACAAAACTATGCAAGTGGAAAGCTATCGTCAGCTGGCTGCAGCACCAATTTCAGCTGAATGGGAAGAGGAAGGAGGAGGGGAGAATTTATCGGTTTACTCCAGATTCACCTTTGCACTACATAATCAAAAAAATAAAAAGGCCCTGCGAGAAGACAATGTCACTCTGTTTGTAGCATCGATGAATGCGTGGCTGCTGCGGAATATGCTGGCAAAAGGAGCATTTCCTAATGGTCCACTGACCTGAAGAATCAGCGTGCTGTAACGCAACAGTAAATAATTAAAAGAGAATCCAAGCTCATCCAACATGTTAATAGCAACAGTTTGTAGGAAATTCCTTAGATATGGTGATTGTTTTATAACTTTAGCTTGCAAATATCTTTTTAAATGGGACAGATGGAATTCATTTGAAAATCAAGGAAGACAAAAAAAGAAACCGAGACATAAGCAGACAAGACAGCTGATCCATTCTAAATTGGTTTGTCAACACTGACAGAAAAGATGGACAGACATCTGAGTGGAGAGGTCATTGTCAGCTTAAAGTAAGAGTGGGTGGAGCTGGAGGTTGAAAAGAAAAAAAAGAATGAGGGAGATGAGAAGTAAAGGTAGAGAAAAGAGATGGAGGGGGCGGTCATTTGCAGTCAGATCCCAAGGGCTTTGAGCGGCTGGCTAATGACCTGTGCTAGAGCGTCCTCTGAGAGACGCAGGAAGGAAGCCAAACCTTCCCCTGCCACTTTCTGATGACACATCGCAATTAGCAACAGTCATTTATCTGCCTGCAAAGCTCCCAGACAGATTGACCGAGGACTGCTAAAGGCCATCTGTGAATATCCTGATACCGAAATATAGTGAACGGTTTCAGGTGTTAACCTGATAATGGCCCAGATAATGCTCAGCATCAATACAGTAGTTCTGTCTGAGTTGTGGCGTGAAAAGTAAGTTAACTTGAAAATTTGAAGAATCTCCAACTTTATTTTTACACATTTTACTAGCTGTCCCATTAGAAGTTCAAATTAAATGAATGTCAAATAAATCACAATGTACTACTAAAATCATATACAGGGAACTATATATCATGACAAAGATTACCTGAAAAAAAAACAAAGGTACAAGAATTCACACTGCTGATTTTTTGGGGGGATATTCTATACATTCTCCACTTTGAGATGATATTTTAAAAAAAAAAAAAAAAAAAAAAAATTTTTTTGTTGTTTTTTTTTTTTTAAAAAAAGGTTAGGGGGAAGGAAAGAAAAGTGTATTTTTCCTTAAAAAATGAATCAAAGAAACCATTTTCATGTTGTTGTTTTTATTTCTGTAAATGGATTATGAGTACAGACATGAGAGTACAGATTAACTGATATGGGTTCTTCCATGGCCGATGCTGATTTTCAGAAATCAGAGTGGCCATCTATGATGCCAGGTCTTTTGGTTACTATGTTATGCTTCTTTCCTTTACTAGTGAACAATTATCTACGGCTATGAACCTTTTTATTAAACCTTACTATTTTTCCCAGGAAGTTAAGACACCCTTCACTTAGATATCCTTGTGTGCTTCTTGGTGCTGATTATTAAAAACTAGCCAATAATTGGGCCAACAAATTGGTCTACTTCTAATGAGCTCAGTATTGATATACATTTGAATTTTAGCAACACGTATGCTGCATACACCAGGGTCTTTGGTTTGTCTGGACAGGATTAATTAAGTCTAAGAGCAAATTAAATGAGCAGGAAAACAGAGTCCTCTATGGTCTAAGTGGCTGCTGGACTTCCCCCCTTTGGGACAAATTACTATGGTGTGTAGCAGTAAACCCCCGGGGCAAGAGAGGATACGTGGGCCTCTCTGTTATGTCTAATCTTCTGTGTCCTCCAAGGACAATGAAACAAACTTTGTGTGCACATGTAAAAGTGACAGACTATGAGAGTTCAAGAGTGCTCAAGCGAGATATCTTACGTATGAGTACCGGTGTGAGCAGGGAATCCACCAGTGAGGAAATAAACAATGTGGCCTTGCACCTTCCCAACAACACCAAAATGTTGGATAGAATGAGCCACAGAATACACAATGACACAATGAGACACAGCTGTCCCACTTCCTCGTATGACATCATGTACCCACTGGGTCGGGACAGCGTCCTTGTGGTTCCTTCCTGTTCTCTGTGCCCACCACAGCCACTGGACAGCCACACAGGAAACAGCAAAATAGTCGGAGTAGTAACAAGGATGTCCTGATGGAGTCCGACCCATGAGGGATTAGAACATCTAATACTGATACTGACACACTTACAGATCCATCTGCTGACAGTCACTGATTCCAATATCCTTCACATTTGAGATTATATCTGTAGATGACAAATACTATTTCATTTCCTTAATTCCAGATGTGATTATGACACAGACACAATAAAACACTGCTTCAACTCTCCACTCCATCTGAACTGTCCCCCACAGAGATGCGTTTCCTACCTGGTCGTCTTCTCAGCAAGGCACGTTGCTACTCCAAACCTGGAAAAGCTTCTCCCAATCACTTTAAACTCACCTAAACATACGTTTATTACTGCAGTGGCCCCATGAATATGGAACCAAAAGACTTCAAGTACCACAAAGCTGTTTGTTTATGACCATATGGAAAATATTTTTGAACAAATGCAGTTTTTTGTTTGTTAGAAAAAAAACCCCCAAAAAAAACAGATGTAGCAGTGGCAGCTCTTCTGGTCTGTTTAGGAATGGGAATAAAAGGGAGGAACTCCAGTCTGTGCATTATGAGATAGCCCAGTTAGGAAAAACCACAATAATGTGTGTGTTTTGTGCGCCTCTCCCCTGTGAGTTGTGTGTGAGGCATGCTGCCAATGAAAGCCTCTCAGGGTGGAGCACACATCAGCTGCAGCTGAACAGCTGGCCACTGTGGGCTAACATCGAGTCTGTATTGAGAAAAGGTCAGGCGGCCTCCTCCATGTTTGCCAACTGTGGCCTGGCACAGCTTCCCGGGCAAGTTGTTTCTCAAAACAGGGAAGAAGTCAAACATTCACCAGAAAGCAGGTAGTGGAGTGAAAAACCTGAAAACTTTACACAGGAGTCTTATCTCAACACAGATGTAAGCATCCTGGGTGGGTTTATACAACTATTCTACAGCAATACACTTTAGTCACGGATCAATGTGAAACTGAGAATTACTTTCAGACAAATTCATTATTCATCTTTTCACAGAAAAGTGCTTGCTCCATGGAAAAATGAGTAGGTGTAGAGCTTCTACTTCCAAAGTAATTCTTGGAGGGATGAAGTTAGAGCTCATGTTAACTCTGCAAAGCTTTCAACAATAAACTGGTGACGTAATAACGTTTAAATTTGTATAATTTGACACGAATTCAATCAAAACATGTGCTGCAAGTGTATACAAGTATATGGCTGACTGTCTTAGCAGAACAAACAGGAGCGCAGGCCTGAGCTGGTGAAATCAGTAGATGCCATAAATACTGTGTTAAAATGTGAGGAGTCAGAATACAGCGTACTTTCCCGTATTCATTTCCCTTCGTAGCTGCAGGTCATGTAGGGGTCTCCATTTCAGCCCAGATGAAGTCACCAAACAAGAAGAAATGCAAACCCAATACAAATGTTTGTCTTCTTCGCTGCCTCATTTAAAAAAAAAAAAAAAAAATGAAGACTGCTTGCACCTTTGTCATAGTTGTTCTGATATGGCACAAACATACACAAGGCTCAGAGACTGAACCACAGTGATGCCTGTTTTCTGAGAAAAGGGGGCTGCGGAGGCACGGCCTATTTGTGGCTGACAAAGTCAGGCCACTCAAGTAAAGGCTTCTTAGGTTTCATAGGCCCCATCTTGAACCATTTTTCTGCGAGTATGTTTTAACAATACATCTCTGATCCAATCTGTTTCTTATAGGTCACAATCGGTCGCGCTCACCCTCGCTCATTTGGTTAAATATAAATGGGCAGCTTCAATAACACTCTATCACTTTCTCTATTAACACTTCGATAGTAAATGTGCTAATAGTGCTGCATGTGCATCAGGTGTGCTTTCTTCCTTTGACCCTTCAGCTGGATGTTCTGCCAAGAAAAAAAATGTGGGAGTGGCGACATTGAAAACTTTTGAGAACAAGACATGACTTGACTTTAATTCTACAACAATTTTGTTGCTGGCTATGCAAAGAAGGTGTGGTCTACTGTCTGGTGGACGTGTGTTATCACAGCGCTGTCACCGGGCCAGAATAAGTTACTCTCGTTTTACACAAGATGGAAAAGCTTTTTCCTTCATTGTCTGTTAGAGATTCTACATGACTGAGTAATCTATTTTAAAATGTTGCTGCTTGAGGACTGAATTATCATGTATATAAATGCCTTATAGCAGCACTGCATCACATTATGAGTCACTAGATTAAACGTTTCACCGCAGCTAATAAAATAAAGCTAATCCTTATTTGTAACAGTCATTTTCTTTATGTTGACCTATCCTCCCAATACTTTTAACAGACACAAAGAACAGGGATTTAAACAATACAGAAAATAGCTGAATGACTAATCTACTAATCAAATGTTCACATGTGGATGGATATCTCTCTCTCGCTCCCTCTCATACACACAGTATTATTTAAACATAACAGCAATTACTGTTTTCTCATTATTATCATTCAAGCAGTTTACATTTTTCTGCCTTTAAAATGCAGAAACATATTGCAGAAACTTTCTAGTTTGACAGTCCGAGCTCCAGATCATTCGGTTTTCTAAGAGGAGGCTGTAGCTCAGAATAATGAATACGATCACATTCTTTTAATCTAATTTAGAGATGCATCAATTGCATTTTTCTTATCTGATTCGCATTTTCCTAAAGGTCTGACCTGCTGATTCCAATTTTTCCATTTCCCATTTCGTTTATAAAAAAATTAAAATACATTTTGTACTCAGAGTAGAGAACCTTTGAAACAAAACATGCTTGCTGGTGTGGGTGTGTGTGTAGCAGAAGTAAATATCAGCAAAGGTACAAGCAGAAAAGTAAAAATTCATGGACATTTATTTACCGTGCATCCACGCAGGAGCGAGTTGAGGTCAGCGCTCAGCAACATGACCTCAAATCAATATCATAATTAATAAAAAAAATTTTTACCTCAATTGCAAATAATGAGTTTATTTTAGTTTTTTGCCGTCATTGATCAGTAACAAGGTTTTCTGCTGTAAATATGCTCAACTATTAAAACTCACCCATGCCCCATGTGACTACACATGCAGTAGTGTGTTTTTAAGTGAACAGTGCATGATCACACACAGTAGGTAAAGTAATAACAGAATTATGGAGCATTGTGTGATTCCCTTTGTCACTGTGACGTCACCTGACGCCTCACTCTCTCATCAGCTGTTGATTGATTGGGAAGTTGTCAAACTCCTCCAGAAATTTGCAACATTCGATATTTGTTGACTGCTGCCATTAGCTAAGTGGCACAATGGTGACCGAAGTGACAAATCTTTGAGTTGTTCAAACATAACCATGTGCGAAATTTAACAGCACAAAGCAGCCTTAATATGACTGTATTTCTGCACTCAAAAGTCCCTTGAAAAAGGTTTTTAATTTATCAGGAAAACTTCTCATCTAGCATCACCTTACTTATAAACACAGTCTTTAAAATGTGCAAGCTTTAATCTGTCAGAAAAGAAAATTCCTGTGTCATGTTACTTTGGGCTTGCATGACGCTACATCTTTCGCCTACTGCATGTGTTTGAAGTGAAAACATAAATTCCACAGCTCATCCACTCCATAAATGGTCCAAACATGTTGCAGCTTTTATATGGCCAAGTCGTAAAGTCACAAACCGGTATGGATGTACTCCAGCGTTTTCCTTCCAACTGTGAATGCTTGGAGGTCCTTCAAGTCAGTGAGAACTCCCACCATGACAAAAAATACAAATAAATCAGTTAAGAATGTCTAAATGAACAAAAATCAATGGTGTAATTAAATATTCATGTGAGCTATCTGAGATGTACTGTTCTAAAGTTAAAAAAAAACATTACTACAAGACTATGAAAGTAAAAGCAGGTGAGCAGAGTAAGGGCCAAACCTTCCATTAATTACACTGTTGTTTATACATATGCTTTATTACATGTTATGTGAAAATAATTTTGTTTTTGAAGAACAAAGTTCAGCGAAGGATCCTGATAGAAAAATAATTTGATTCAAGCAAGCCCCACAACTCAACTCTGATATTAATAATATTGTGTTATTCCGGAGGATTCCATGCTTTCCCCTCTGGTGTAAAACACAACAAACAGCAGCAACATAGGACCTCTCGACAGTTATGACAGCTTGAACACGTTTGTGTGTTGTGTGTTGTGTCTGACTGAGCTCAGTCAAAGAGTTTCTAGTGTCAACAAAGGGAAATGTCAGGATGAAGTCACAACTTGGCACTGCGTTTCTCCTTAAAGGCCAGGGCACGCTGGCGATGCTGCCTGCTAGATGCTGCCGATCAGCTGAGAACAAGTGAACAGGGCAGAAATACTGCGCCCTTGAGGAAACGGCCCATGAGTAGTGAATGAACTAAGTTGGGTATGGTTTATAACGCGGAAGAAAGCACCTCTTTATCCCCGTGCAGACATAAAAATTAACCCAAATCAGCCACTTCCAGCCAGCACAGCTCCATTTTTAGCATAGAATTGGCAGTCCAGACAGAGAGTAGTGTGGCACACCAACTTCGCAGCCACAGCCAAAATTTGACAGAAACCCTCCTTCATGTCTGTCTTTGATGCAGTCTTTCAGGCTGAAATGAGCCAAACCACCGTATGTATAACCTTGAAATTTAAAATGTATCAGAAATTAAATCAGACTAAAACATGGTAGCGACTAAGCTGAACAGCACTTTCCTCCCATTATGCTTTCGTTTCTTATTGCCTCATGTATTATTAATATGTCTTGATTCATGTTTCTGCCTGTGAGAGGAACAATTTGCTCCTGCACTGCTGCACTTTTTTTTCAGGGCTTTAAGAGACAAGCAGACCAGCCAGGCATGCTCCGGCAGCTAGCTGGGCCTCAGCACTAGATAAAAAAGGTGAGTTGTTCACATTCCTGCTTCATGCACAAACCAAACCCCAATGTCTCACACACACACACACACACACACACAAGTCCTTCTGGCAATGCAAAAGGATTAGATGTTTGTGCGTATGTGTGTGGTCCTCCTGCCTCCTGTCATTTGTTTTTTTTTGTTTTTTGTTTTTCTAACCCTGCTTTAACCTGGGGACTGAGGAAGTTTCAAAACAGCTAACTTATTTTAGGACCACATCTATCAAATGTGCGCAGCCGAGGTTTTTTTTTTTTAAACAAGCATTTACCTGGACCCATACACAAGATAACAAGTATGGAAAACAACTAAGCTGATCTGAGGTGCATTTGGTGCAATAACAACTGTACATAAAACTACATGTTCAGATGATGGAATTGTGGCTCTTTCCTAGTTTCATGTCAAAATAGTATTTCGGTGTGCAAATCTTAAATTTCCTTCTGTGTGTATTAGGTTTCCCTCTCGCAATGTGTCCGTTTTTGGTGGTAAACTGTATTTAAACTTTTGTTTCAAGTGCATGCCATGCTTTATGATTCTTCAAACCACATAAAACTTTTAATTACGCAATAATATAGTGGCCTTGCTTTTAGTTTTGTTTTTTTCTGGGAGGGTTGCTGTGAGAAGAGAGCAGGCCAAGTGAGCCCCACTACTACTATAAAAGGAATGTGATGGTGAAGGCTGGGCCACTGCACCACAAACAGCTTATCATCTTACCAAAGAGACAGGAAAGCTGCAAGCACAGTCCAACAAAGAGGGAATAAAAGGTTTAATTTTTTTTTTTTTTTTTTAAGTAAAATAACTCACCCCACTCCAAAAACTCCAGGACATTTTTCTCCCTTCTGAGTGGAGAATTGTTGCACTCATCATAGAGGCAGACCAGGATATCCAGCAGCGTTTCCACACTCAGACACTGGCCATTAGACTGAGCTGGTCCGTCCAGTATCAGCTTCTCCAGCTTCTTCAAACGCACCTCTCCCGACATGTTTATTCCGGCTTCTTGGTTCTTGAAATGATGATGATGATGATGGAAGGAGTCGGAACTACCAAAACACCCACCCACCCACCCACCCCCCCTTGGGCCTGTTAGTTAGCACAGATGAGGCAGTAAATTAAGTTCTTCCACCTTGAGGATGCCTCGGAAAATGATCAAACTTTGTGCTGAGAGCAGGCCGGTTGCTAAGTTCTGCGTTAAAATAGACCTGTTCGTGATCTCCCTCTAAAGATCCAATATCTAGGAGATGGGTAAGGTGTGCAACACTTCCCCATTTTTATAATACATATCTCCCCCACAGGGTGCATAAGGGGAAGGGAAAAAACAAAACAATCTAAGCCAGATACAAATACAAGGCCGGCTGATTTTGATGAGATCGCAACGCTGGCTGGCAGTTTATTCTGGTCTTGCCCTCTGACAGAAATTAGAAATAACCGACTCGATGCTTTTCAACGGACCTCCTGGAGTTGCGGCAGAATTCAGGAGTTCTCCATTCTTCAAGCAAACCCCCTGAAAAGGCAAGGCAGATCTGCAATGCTACAAAGCCCAGCGCCCCTCCTCTGCTCCAGGAATGGACTCGGGCTTAGTAAGCAGGCTGCTAGGTTAGCTGGCCAGCTAGCCGGGGAAGCTAATGTTACTTTTCTCCTCTCCTAAATGCCATCATTCCCCTCTTTTTTCTCTTCTTTACATGGGTTAACATATAACAGTCTTAACAAGGCTCGTTGGAATTCCAACCCTTTCGAAGATATGTTGCTACTTGGAAAATATATTACTCACTACTGGCAGAAATATTCTTTTTAAATCCCATTCTTCGTCCAAAAACCAAACGTTTTTTGTTTTTGTTTTTTTTTAGTTTCTTCGCAGTTCAAAAACGACGGTTAGTTTTGAGAGTCCCGACAGGCCGTTAAGTTAGCCGCCAAAAGGGTAGTAGTAATAATAATGCGGGTCCTTTCTTGAAGGTTACAGACGAGCTCGTTTCACGTCAAGAGGAAAACTGTATTCTAGCCTTTGCTTATTCCAAATACGGGACACAGCCTAAATTCCCCCCGCCTCCTGTCCTTTCCTCTGCACCGCCCGCCTGCCTGCCTCCCCCGCCGGTCGGTCGCTTCTTGCCGTCTTTGCACAGTCAAGCCACCAGCAGCTCGCTGCCAGAGACTCTCTCACAGAGAAGATGGACAAGTAAACAGCTCTTCCCGCAACGTCGCGCAGGATTATGGGAAGTTGGAGTTTTGGTTGTGGAACATTAAAGTGCCCTTGGCTCATATACCCACAAAACAAATTAAGCATGTTAAAACCGTGAATCATTCGAGTGTGTCGATTCTGTAGCTTTTCTTAAAGAGTTAATATTTTCCACATTCTCTGCTAAAAAGCCACGGATCCGCCATCTTTGGCGTTCGCACGATAATTCCTTCACAGCTAGAAGCCAATCTTTTCATGTTGTACCATCTCTGATTGCTGCTGCAGGCAAAATCCCAGATCATCATCATGGCGCCCGTCACAGCATCTGCTGTGCAGGGGGGTGGGGGGTGGTTGTTGGTGCCAGTCAATATTGTGAATGAAAGCTGCATGGTTGTTTTCATGACGTTATTGGTACATGCAAAAAGGAAACATTTTACCTCAGACTGATTTAAGACTGAAATGACCACTGTCTCTTGAACAGGCTGCAAAAATGCCCAAATCCTTGCACAGACATCTTACCACTGGTGTATCCTGCATCAGTGCACCTTGATCTAAAATAATCATTGTGATTATGCATCATGCTTTAATTAGAATGCATAAACCCTGCCATTTTAGGGTTGCTAATGTTTTATTGTTGATTGATAGTAATTCATCAATCCATCATCTGTACCCACTTATTCCTATGCAGGGTCATTGGAATCTAGGCTTCAGCGAAAGGGAAATTAATTGTTGCAGTATTTGCTATATTTTAGTTCTTCCCACAGAACTCATTGTTCAGTTCCAGAGGCTCCTGAACAGTCCCCAGAACAGACCCAGCCTTCTTTATCAGTTTGCTCAGTTTCTTTAATTCACTGGCTCTGATGCCGCTCCCCCAACAGATGACTGCAGATAGGGTTGGAATCTCCACAACAGACTTATGGAAGATATGCAACATCTTTCTGCAAACACTGAAGGACCTAGGCTTCTTTAAGAAGTAAAGTCTGCTTCTCCCTTCTTATAAACAGCATCAGCATTGCATCTCCAGCCCAGTCTGTTAGTGAACACTGATGTATTTATCCCCCTTTACCACCTCCACTTATTTTCCCATGATGAAAATGCTGTTTGACTTGATGTACTCCTAATGAGGGATGCTTTTGGATGCACTGCAACATTTATAGATAACAGGAATGTAGTTTAGTACACATGTAATGCAGAAAATAAACTAAAAAAAAAAGAAGCTTGAGAAGTAAACAACAGCCTGAGTGGTACACACAAACATATCTGCAAGTGGACACTTAACTGCACAGTTATTTGGGAGGATAGGGTCCATCTGCCTGTTTGGTTAGCAATCAAATTCACATTACCATGCATAAGTAATGAATAGTCATGCCTTAAAATGTCACAGTCTAACTTTCTTTGGGGGTTTTCATGCAGTTCTGAGTTTGTCACTTTTTTTTTTGTCTGTGTGTTTGTGTGGAAATGTTGCATCCTTTTGAAGTTTGCTGCTTATCAGTGCTCAAAGTACATCTGTTAACGATTAATGACTGACAAAGCAGCTGAATTTCTGGGGGTAGGGAGACACAAATAGATGACACAATAGACAAATTTCTGTAACTAACCAAATTGGAAATCCTGAAATCCTTCACTGTTCCAGGAGAGATGACATCAGGCTCAGGCAAAAGCACACAAAACTGCTCAGCATGTAAGATGTGTGCCCGATGAAATAAAGTCTGAGGGCGACTGAGATGTAATTCGAAGCATGCCTGTTTGGCGTGACCATTTATCAGAACAGCCCAAGAACAGTTCACATCCTCTGCACGGAGTAACCGCGATGAGACGAGGGATTTGTGATGGGTATGAAAGTATTTCTGGTTTGGAAAAGCACATGAACAGCATTTACGGCGCTCTCCTGTGCATGAAGCACGCCAGAAACAGGTCACCTTATCAACACAAAGCTGCACTCATCATGATATATGTTGCACTGATTCTATTGAGCAATGCCATTTCAAAAGGAATGCATGTTAATGAGGGTCATGAAAACTCAAACTCGAACTTGAACATTTGGTCTTTTCCTACCGACCGTGCCATTGTAAAGCATTCAGAGCAAGATGTTTTCTTTAAGGACATACATATACATGTATATATTTATCATTTGGATGGATGTAGTGAGCAAGTTCTCCATGCCATGTGCAGTAATGGACCCCGGTTTATCATCAATTTTGACTTTTGCAGTGATGTCCACAAGAATAATTAAACTTTTTTTTTTTTAATCACCACAACCGAAGACAGTTTTTCCCTCCTCATGTTAGTCTATTTTTAAATAAGCTTGAGCCCGCAGAAGATGACATTTCTAGATTTTGTTACATTTTTCTATGAAATGGAGAGTTTTGACTTGCACCTGTTGACGCAGTGATGTATTTGTTTACTGAAAATTGTTTATAAAAGCTTTCCTGGGCGATCATTGTATTTTCTCATTGTAGATACTTGAGGCCCTCAAATTATTTAAAAATATATTTTGAGAATTATACAGTTAAATATTTCAAATATTTCAGGGTTGCTCAGGTTGTGTGCTCTTCACTGTCTTTGAAAGACTCCGGGATGTTCTTTTTATACTCATTAATTTAAGCAACCTGTTGCCAAGTAACCTCATCAGATTAATCAAATTATGTTTTAGCTTTTCATCCATTTTCAAGTATTCAATTGTCCTCTGTTACAAATTTCTGCAGCTGCAAGCATCTATTGCAAAATGAATGAAAAACTTTTGTCGGTCTTGGATTATTTGCTATTAATCATTCATGACATAGTTTAAGCGATTTGGATATAATGATATTTACATGTTTTGCATAAATGAGGTCACATTGCCAGCAGCGATGTTGATGTTTGCTGGATTACGGGCAACATTTTCCAGCCTTTACTGACTCCTGGGATTTCTGTATTAAAACAAGACTGTCTCAACATACATATTAATTTAACCCATTGTAAGCTGATAATCCCGAGTCTTGCTGTTTGACCAAAGTTTTAATGAAATCTATGTTTAGTGGCTTTAAACAAGATAGACATCTGTACAGGCCACACCAAAGACAGACTTTTGCTCAAACTGTAATTTTGTTCAGAACATGATGTGCTTTAATTCTGCTTCCATATTATGTTGAGACTGACCCACACAAGGTTTTCTGTGACCAGTTTGTGCTGTAGTTTTTTTAAAGTTTTTTTTTAGTGTTGGTAGGAGGATGATTAAGTTGGAACTGGCAGGCACGAGGCCTAGAGGTCGACTAAGGAGGAAATTTATGGACGTAGTGACATGAAGTAGACATGAAGTTAGTCGGTGTTAGAGAAGAGGATTCAAAGGATGGGGTTAGATGGAACCAAAAGGAAAATAAGATTTTCTATTTGTATTTTGATAAAGAGACTGAAAAATATATATGGACCACCATTTAAACTTTGATAAAACAACAAGACTAGGGATGTTTGAGAATTTTGAGGAGTGCTCTATGTATTAAGCAAAATCAATGTAAAAAAACACAAAATAAGGTTTATACTTTTAAATGATATTTCTTCAGAGGATGAAAAATGAAGTATTTTCAGTGGACAACGATAAGTAATTCAGAAAACCCTCAAAGTTTTAAAATACATTTATGAATAACGCCTTTATAGAGTGGAAGTTTTCTTTAAATCATGTTATCAAAGCGTTACAACAGCGCCCTCTGGTGTACAAAGTGATTTCGTACAAACACCTAACCTGTGAGGCTTTTTTGCCCTGTAAGATTACAAGCTTCTCATAATGTATATCCGGACAGGATTTTACAGGCTTCACACACATAAATCAGATTCGATTTCAGTTTCAGTTTTAATCCCACACAACTAGAGTCTCCTCTGTATCAATTAGCCTAATTAGACGGCAATTTCAAAAACTCAATTTTGATATTTTTTGGCAAGTCCAGACTAATCGTGTCTGATCCTATTGGGTTAAGTCTGCACAGGGATTAAATCTGAGGGCCCACTTCTCTGCCCTGATTGAGCCGTCATTAGCTGTGAAATGCAATCAGGCAGTCCTGTAGTTTATCTAGAAGTGGAGGCAATAATTATGGGGCCATTGTCCCTGCACAGGTCTAGCACTTTCTGCTCCTCTCAGACTGATCAATGATTATTGGCAGCGAGTCAACTGATGGATCCGATCCAGACACATTTTCACGTAGCATGAAAAAAAGAAAAAAGTATTGTAGGCTATGCGCTGTTAAGTTGCAAACTAGCGCTTTATTCCACCAAAGAACCAAATATTTGATGTTAAGATAAAGCAGGCAATAGTTGGTCAGGAAGTCAGTGACAATATGAATAATGAGGAATTTGCGGTGACCACCAACACAAGTTCAATATTGACTCTTTAGGGATGCAGCAGCTCCGCCTTGTCTCCATGGAGACGTCTCTAATGAGATGCTGCAACACAATGCGCGAACCTCGTAGGAAAACAGGCAGACTGCAGCAGATTCTTCCTCATGAAGAGGTCGCCATCTAATATTTGTCTCGTATGTGAATTGGGCTTTCTTTTTTTTCTTCCCCGCAGCAGCCAAAGGGGATTTCATGTTTCGCAAATGGAAGGGAATGACCTATAAACTGGACCGCTTTTGAATGCAAATGAGTGGATGTTAATTAACACCCGCGTTGTTGATTGTAGGAGCTCGTTGGCCTTTGATTGAAAAGAAATGGCACCTCGGAGCATCAAGATGAAGCTTTGAACTCGCCAACTTATCTTTGATTGGCATGGGAAGGAAGAAAGACTGAGAAATATCACACAAAAGGCATCTTAATTTCCCGAATTAGGGGTTGTAATGTGAGGGACAGCACAGGCCTGTGTTTTCTGGCTTCTTTGGCTGGACTGAGCAACGGATCTGCTCTGAATCTACATGTCTGTACCGCTCAGATCAGACAATCAGCTTTGGGTTTTGAGAGGCAGAGCTGATCAAATTCTAAATGAATCCATTTAACTGTTTTTTTCTAGACTGACTCCTTTTTTCTTACAATATTATTGAACTTTTACGCCATAAAACAAAGCCTGTATATGAACCTTACAAGGCCATCATTTCTCTGTTGATCTATACCTAATTAATGAGAACAACCACCTTTAATTTAACAAATGAAATAAAGGGTCCTGAATTTGTTTTCTGTAAAGTCAATGTCTCAGGTTAAAATAACACAGATAGATAAATAGCTAGACAGACAGACAGACAAGACAGACAGACAGACAGAGAGGCCGCACCAAATTAGAATTTTTCATTTGAGTTATGAAAAACGTTTCAGCAATTAAACATACAAATATTTATGGAGGAACGATAAGCTGCCTGCTTGAAACACAAATGAAGCAACAACATGCGTTAAAAAAAAAAAAAGTGTGACTTTGTTTAACATTTAGTGTTGAGTGAGTTAGTCCAAACTGCACAAAATAAGAAACATGCACTCACAGAAATATTCATTCCTAATTTTAGCATGTATATATTTCAGCCGAATATAAAACATACGGTACATCCATTTGGATTACATAGATTTATCATAAATAGGTTAATAAATCTAATGTGGTGCACGTTTGTATGTCAAATGGAAATTAAATAATTTAGAATGAGATTTATGTAATAAGAAATACAGATTGAAGATTTATGTATTTATTATTAATCAATACAGTTTGTTTCAAACACTTAAGAACCACTGTATGTATTCAATACACTGGTTCTTAAGTGTAAGTGTGTCTCCAGTCCCTCTGAGGGCGTATTTGTGTTTTTGCTTTAGATTACTTGACTCTGACTGGACCACACAGGGACTCTGTGGTGTTGTACCGGTCTTCCACTAATTAATAATTTGTCTTGTTGGAAAGCAGCAGGCACTGGTTGGGGAGAGCAGGTCTGGCAGTCATCTGTCATTTGCTCTTCCTGTGTGCCCCTTCAGTCTGTCTGACATCTCTAAGCAAACACGGCCCAATACACAACCAGAGGCAGCGAGAGCAACCCGCTTCTAATGTTTGTGTGACAAAAAAGGCAAGGCAAATCCCTGCAATGGAATCAGATAATCACCAACCTGTGAAGAGCCTGCCCCAATCCACATCCAACATCGGCCCCCGGCCGCTGGATTAACTGTCTGTTTGGCTAATAATTTTAATCTGCTGGAGCAGGCCACAGATGAGTGACAGAGCGTGGAATAAACATCTAATCTAATGGTTTCTCTCCCTCAAAGCACCGCGCTGTTCCAACGACCCCCTGTTGCACACATGCACCAAAGTGAACAAATTGCTGTTTTGCTTCTCCTGATCTTCAGCTGCCACCTTTGATGGACAAAAAGCTGCTTTCATAGCCACTCAGACAGAAATAAGCCCACTGTGCTCCAGACTTGCCAGACTGGCTCAGCCTGACATCGTCCAGAGGAATGTACACACGCTGTAGACAGGGGTGCGGCTGAGAGGAGGGCACTTCAGGTTCACAGGGTCAAGAGATGTCTGTCTGGGGCACATGTGTAGCAGTGCCGATCACACAGCCACAGGAAGTAGTCTGATTGAACAGAAATTAAAGTGTGGGGATGGAAAGAGCTCTTGCATTTTTTCATATAAGCAGAATTAATAGTTTTAATTTTCATAAACCACACCAGAGATACTTAAAAAGGAGAAACTCAGTCCAGAAAAAAAACCCTCCCTACTTCAGCTACTTCTTCTCTCCTTCCAACAGCAGGAAAGTAATTAAGGAAAAATCCAAGTATCTGTATAAAAAGACAGCTTATTTGTTGCTCATAGTAATAAAGTTATCACTTGTATTTTTTGTTATAAATCACATCCATGTAAATTATAATCAGATTATTGATGCCTAAATTGAGTTATATATCAATTAACTATTACTTGTCTCCCTTTAAGGTTTCCTCTTTTTTAAGTAAACTTTGAGACACATTAGAAATAAAATTACTCAATCATTTGAAAGAAATATAATTTGATTTTGATATTTCAAAGTTTATTCGTACAAATGGGAGCATTTCTTTTCAGTCTGATCAAATGGCACCAAGTGCAGTTCAATCCAAACTGACATCAAACATGGATATAGTGCAACTATAGCGAAATAACACCTCCACAATACGGATGGCACTCGAGTCTAATTGTTGCTGTTTGAAGTATGGCCACTTAGATATCCTGTTTAGGATGGGGCTGTGTTGCTGCACCTTTGTTCTGATAAGGGTCCCTGCCCCCATAGACAAAGTGCGAACGACTGGGAGGGCCCCCAACGCTATAAGAGGGCCAGAGGAGTGTCCGGGGGATGCTGTGTATCACCCAGTGACTTGTGCTACTGTGCTGCTGTCTTGATACGACTCAAGTGTTATTTTTTTAAACTCCCCTCATGGATTTCCTCCGCGCTTGTGTCCTCTGCGCCGCTCTTCTCGACATCGCCAGGGCTTTTACGCAACAGGATATGAAGGACGCGCTGCTGCAAAAACTCGGATTGGATGAAGTTCCCCAGATCCATAAAAGAGATCTGGAGAACCTGGTCATTCCAGCGAATATCAAAAATAAGTATCTGTCCATGCTGAAGATGCACCACAGCAGGAGACGCAGATCTTTGCCCAGTCTGGCGGGGATCCTGAGGGGAATCCCCGGCAATGCAGGTGAAAAATATTTCTCATTATTTTTTTTTACTATACAACATACCATGTTTATGATATTGCACGAAAAATAGTTTTGGAGTAAACACAACTGGAAATAAAACGCTATTTCTGTGCGTAATTGTGTCACTTTGTGCGTAAAGGTCATTTTACGCACAAAAAGCATCTGGGACAAAGTGATTTAAAACTAAAACGCATCATTTTTTTCTGTGGAACAGATATCTCCGGGGAATATGTTTACTCTGACACCACTCGGCATCGCATGTTGTTCGACATGGAGGCCAGGATCCCGGATAATAGTGAGGTGACCATGGCAGAGCTGAAGCTCTACCAGCGGGCTTCCCACCAGAAGCGCTTCACCGTGGAGAGGAAGAACCACAGGCCCGTCAACAACGCCAGAGTCAGCATCTACTGGGTGGAGCTGCTGCTCAACGGATCAAACCGGACATCTCTGGTAGATTCACGGTACGGGATGTAGTTCACATCATGCTGAATTAGAAAGCAAAGCCTGTTGTCTTCTTCCTCCGGAAGCACCAGCTACGCATCATTTGAATTAATTCTCCTTACCAATTCCGAAGGTTGATCCCCATTCACGAGACCGGCTGGAAGAGCTTTGATGTCACCCAGGCGGTGCATTATTGGTCCAAGACGCAGCAGAAGACACCTATGCACCTGGAGGTGTGGATCGAGGGCGAGAGACCTGGCAGCTACGCGACAGAGATGGCCAAGAGTGTGCGCTTTACCACCCAGGAGCAGACGGACAACACCTTGGGGAAGCCCGAGCTCATCCTCTACACACTCAGCCTCGAAGAGTACGGGTAAGGGTAACTTTTGATATACAAGATGATGCAACGGTGTGACAGTTAACCCGTGGTTTTTTTGTTTTTTTTTCTTTTTACCTGTCACCGTTTGTTTTCATTAACTGGTCTGCAGAATGGCACAATAGCACCATGACAATGAGCAGCAAATTACTGCTTGGTTTGAGTCAACAAATAACAAATAAATTAGCTAAATTACAAGCATGGGCGTAACTAAGAGATTTGAGGCCCCTTGAGTGGAGCTATCCTCCATTACCCAGTCCAATAAAATAAAATAAAAGCTAAAAAACGAATAAAATAAAAAATACCAATTTTAAACTTTTCTTCTCATTTCCTCCCCAGCTCCCGTGGTGACTGTGACGTCAACCAAAACAAAGACGCCTGCTGCAGAGAGCAATACTTCATTGATTTCCGAGCGCTCACTTGGACACAGTATTGGATCATTGAACCAGCGGGGTACAATGCCTTCAGGTGCACAGGAGGCTGCAAGCAGCCCAAACGCAGCTACGGCTACGGAGAGCGGCGGTGCACAGTGTCTGAAAGTGCCCCTTTGCCCATTATGTACCTGGTGAAGAAAGGGGAATACACTGAGATAGAAGTGGCGGAGTTCCCTAATATGATTGTTGAGAGGTGTGCATGCACGCTGGACAATGTCTCCATAGTATGAATTAATGAAAAAAAAACTATAGAAAAGCTGGAAGTCACAAAATGTATTATCAAAGTATAACTTTTTGAGTGAGGTATTGATATATTTAATGATATTAAACAAGTACTTTCTATTTAAAGGGACCCTTAGTGGGAGAGTCACATCCATCCATCCCCCCCACAAGCACTTTTATATATTTTGTAAATTTTGAAATTCTTTTTTTTTTTAAATTTGAACTTGAACAAATTGTGTTGAAACCTAGCACGGTCATTCAAAGTCTGTCTGATATGTCATATTTTTCAAGCTGTACATAATATGAATGAGTTTATGTTTGGAAAATAAAATATTTTTTTTCACTGTAAGCTCCTGGGCTCCTCCATCTGTGGATCTACTGTTCCTGGTTTCTTTCACATTCATCATCACATTCACACGCAGTTACATACAGCTGCCTGCGCCTTTCTCCTTTCTGTTTGCACCTATAGGAAATGATAAAGCAGAGCAAACAGTCTCCCTAATGACTCTCGTTTCACTTGGGGTTCACAGTCGTTGATAATGATGCTTGTTTTGCTTCATCGACACTTGGAAGGAGCCTCACAGGGTGGCGTACGCCAAGGACACGTAAAGTCAATCCGCATAAAGCTCTGGTCCTTCATGCGTTTACATCAGGCTTAGACCGGACCAAACATTGGTAATCAGAGCCAATACCTAAAAGCACTGTTTGCTGTCAGAGTGGGGGGTCTTGTCATTCACTAATATGCTACTGATGAGGGTAAACACGGGGTGCCTGCTAAAGACAATCAGCTGTCTGTCTGGGAGGGAAATGACCACCTATCACAGTGTGCTGAGGAAACACAGGTGTCTCTGTAAAGAGATATAAATATGAAAAAAAAAAGTTGAAGACACCACTGGGATGTCTGCTTTCAGGCACAGACAACTCACACAAGTTGGTATAACTGATTTAATCTCCTGCTTTTAAACAGTTCAATCAAAGTGGAGTTGGATAATTGAAGACCGGGTAACACAGCTCATGACAAAAAATGTCAACAGAAGAAAGGTTCTACCAAAACTTTGGTGAAGTCTTATCGAGAAACTGAAATAAAGAGATTTCTGAGAAAATCGATGCTAATCATGCATCCAAAACCATCTACACCACGTGAGACAAACTTACGGCCTGAAGGACGTTTCATTTTATCTGGCTGGAAGAAAATGCAAAGACAAAATTTCAATCAGGCTGCCTGGTTGATTCAGTACTGAAATCAAAAAGTGTAATAAGTGAGGTGATTAGAGAAGCCAGGAGATTGTTTAATGACTGTTTATGTAAAAAAAATGTCATGATTTAGCAAATATTTACAAAAGATTTTACAACAAAAAAATTGTTAATTCTTGTAAATACTCCTGATTTTTCAAAGATTTACCTTGTTTTTATACCAAAAATTCACAAAATTTTAGAATTTAGGTTTGAAATTATACAAAATGTGCAATTTTACAACTGTTGTAACTTTATATCAAAATGTTGCAAAAAAAATCAAGTTAAAAAGTCATAATTTTATTTTATTTTATTCTTTTTTACATTTGTGATTGTACAATTTAAAAAAAAGTCTTAGTTGTTGGAAAGAGAAAGTCTCTATCTTGCAAAATTTAAAATTTTGCAACAAAAAGTTGGCTTTTTATTTTTCAAAAAAAAACCAATGTGAATTTAGTTTTAAAAAGTCTCAATTTTCTTATCTTATCAACAAAAAGTTGCTATTTTATAACAATTTTTTTAATGTTTTTTTTTTTTTTTTAAATTTGTGCTTATACGAGAAAATTTGTGATTTTCAATTTTACGACAAAAGTTAGGAATTTTGTGTGTTGAGTCCAGGAACTAGCAAGAAACCTAACAACATAGCTAGTTGAGAAAAGTTAAGACTCCCCTGATCCATTCAGTGTGATGGCTGAAATGAGCGGATCTATTCCTTTGAAAAATAAAACTATAAGAACCCTGTCTGAACCCAGTAAAACATAGTGATGGTAGTATCATGGTTTGGACTGATTTTTGAGTCTTCCAGTAGGAACGGTTCTCTTGGCATGTGAAAAAAGAAAAAAAAAAACACTCAAAAACACACACGCACACACACACACACATAACAAAGTTTGTACATGTCAGTTCAAATTAAATCATAAATCCTACATCACATATTTGGTGAGATCAACTAAATATTGATAAATGACTAATTTTTTCTCCTTACTTGCTTCAGGATTTTGGAAAGTTCTAGGTGTGCAAACATTTAAAAAAATACTGCATGGGTCCATTTTGTATAAGGATGCTTTCTGTATATGGCTGGAAGTTTTATTTCTTGGTTTCTCGTGAGCCCCTTTGGCTAATTGACTTCAGTTGCAACCTACAAATCATAAAAGACATCTCTCTTTAAAGCACAGTGGTGACAGCATCATGCTGTGGGTTAAAACGTGATAAAACATGAAAAATAAAACTTGTCAGGATAACTGAGCTTAAATCTGAAGCCAAAGGTGTTCAGTACAGGTTTAAAAGGGCATAATTTACTTTTTGGACATCACAAAAATGTATCTGATACGTGTATAAGAGGCTAAATAAATCCATCGGGCCTGTAAGAGCACGCAAAAGAAAACCCTTTGCTTCTAATTACAACATTTCTGAGGAAATTTAAGTGAGACTGCCTGTTTAATTCAGTACAGACATCAAAAAGTGGAATAACTGAGTTGCAGCTGTTTTATGACAAAAAAGAAATCATGATTTAGCAAACCTTTGAAAACAATTTTGAATTTTTTGTCAAAACCCCTAATATTTATAAAATTGTGATTTTATGACAAAAGGCTGAAATTATACTTTCAATTTTACAAATGAAAAAAAATTTTTTTCTAGGTCTCGCAAAATTTTTTTTTTACAAAAAAAGATAATTATCTTTTTTAAATTAGCAATTTTACAAAAATTTGAGCTTTAATGACAAAAGATATTATGAAATTTGCCATTTTATGACAAAATTTGCTTATTGAAAATCAGACACTTTTAATTTGCAATTATACTTAAGAATTACCCTGAATCGCTTGTGATTTTAGTACTAAAGCCTAAATTTTATGTCACAAATTTTGTGAAATTAGATTTTATGACAAAAAATTAGCTTGGAAATCTGACAACATAACAGGTTGAGAAAGTAATGAATATGTGGTCCTTTAATGGTAACCATGGTGATGATGTAGCCCAGGATGAAATAGTTTTGCGCCCCTCTATCGGCATGAAAACTTTACAACCACTGCAATAAAGTAAGTCACTGTATTCCAGCTTTTTAAAACTAACAGAGAAGGAAAAAAAAAAAAAAAAGTTGTGCGACTGCATTTTATTTTTACAAATATTAAAAACTGTCAGAAAAAAACAATTCAAGTTTTCAAAACTTCTGTGCTGTTGGTTTAATGATAAAAGACCAGATATACAACCTGCAACACAAAGCGATAAAAATATAGGGTCCGTTATGTTACAGTTTATGCTTCATTTGACCAGATGCGTCCAGTACAATAAAAAGGTGGGACACAAACTCTCCATTCACAAAGAGTTGAAACAGTTCATCACACAGCAGTAAGCGTCAAATTAATACTTTCTTAATCACAATTATACTACCAAGTTTAATAATAAACATTCATGCATGACGGAATTTGTGGTGTAATTCTTATTTACAAGTTCCTAAAATATCAACATAAAAAGTGGGGTAAGGGGGAGGATAAACTACTGTTTTAGTCTGCTCTAGTGCTATTTTGATTTTCTATCTTTAAGTCTTATGTTATGCAGGAAAATAGGGACAACGTGGAAAGACAGTATGAGCCGTCTGAATGTGGAACTGCTGCCATTGCTAGGCAACAAAGTCCCCAGCACAAGATGCTTGGAGTGCTTTCAAAACATGAAAAAATAAAAAATAAAAGAAAAACAAAAACCACCAGGAGAGTTGGCAGCAGTTGAAATTTCTGTGAATACTTGAGTTTGAGGTGTTGGTTAAATGTTGGTGGTATCAGCTCTTCCAGTTGCTGGTGAAAACGAGCTAACCCAGTCAGCCTCCATTCTTGTGCTGAAGCAAAAGAAATGAGAAAGTTTATGCTGCGCTTTCAACTGATCAGCGACCGACCCGGTTTTAAAGTCTACTGCACCAAGGAACTGTTGATTAAACACAATCTAGAAAACACTTTCTCCTGAGAATGAAGCATATTCAGTGCTCAAATCTTAAAATAAGTTAAGGAAAAAAAAAAATTAATAGGCATAACAGATGACTAAAAATGGCTTACTTTTATCCTGAAAATACTTTCCCAAAGCGATATACATGAAAACAGCTAAAGCACTAGGAATGACATGAATTACAAGACACTTTTAATACTTAACTAATGAGGTGTCTGCTGATGCCTTTGTTTGAATTATGAAACCAGACCATCGCCCATTCAAAGGTCTTTTACACACCTTTGAACTAAATCAAGTCATAAGGCAGGAAGATGTTTTTTTTAAAAAAAAAAAAAAAAAAAAAAAAAAACAAACAAAATTTTCATTGGAGTTCTCGGAATTTTTTCACATTTGGACAATTGGAACCAAAAAAAAAAAAAAAAAAAAAAAAAAAAAGA
>JBAMYA010000017.1:7492601-7538268 GCA_037176975.1 Arrhamphus sclerolepis
CCTTCCTCCGGCTTTCAGTTCAGACATACGAGTTATTAAAATGCTTTTAAGGGTGTGCCCAAAATGCTGAAAAAAAAAAAAAAAAAAAAGAAAGAAAAAAGTACAGATTTATTTTCTGTCTAAATTCACACATTGAAGCACCCCTAACAAGTGGGATGCAGATAGATAGATAGAACTTTATTAATCCCCAAATGGAAATTCAAATTGTCAAGTGCTCCTCATCATCAAAGGGTAAAACAAACAAAAAAATGTTTTGAGATTTAAAACACTGCAAAAAGGCGTACAAATGTTTACACACAACTTATCACCACCATTACTGTACCTTCATCTCAAAGCAGGCTTTGCCTTGGTTCACACCATAAGTGGCTCTGCCTCCAGACCACAAATAGGCAAAACTCTCCATAGTGAGGGATGAGGCGCTGAAACGATCCCGTGACACCTTAAAGTGCAGGTCACAGTTGTCTGGAGCAGAGGAAAAGTTAGAAACTCTGATAAGATGCACGTAAAAGTGATTCGATCTGTGTTCTATGTTTCTGTTTTCCCATTTGTGCCCACACACTATAGCAGAATCAGTCTGGTGAAGCTACAAACTTACAGGTATCGAGGCAGACCTTTGTGTCATCAAACTCCTCATCTTCTTCCTCCAGTGGGGGTACAGGAGATTTAAATGAAGCACTGAAAAGAGAAACCAGCAAATCAATTAGAATATTCAATTCGCATGAGACTGCACGGAGCATATTGATGTAATTTTTTTTCTTTCTTTTTTTTCTGGGGGGGACCACTTGCTGAAAATTATTAGGGGAAAGAAGTGGAAAGACAAACAAGGGGGAAGGAGAGCGTAAATTGGGCAAACGAGCCTCCATACTTTCTGGATAGTTGGCTGTATTGCAGGCCTTGCCAGACACTTACCTTGCAACATCCAGCGAAATCTAAAATGTGAAGATACAAAAGGGGGGAAAAAAAGAAAAGAAAAAAGAACTAATACTACTAGCGTTTACATACAAGGCTTTTCCTGGTCAAAGTGATAAAGTCAAAACAGAACTGATTGTTTCAGATGAGTGTTAATGTGTACTTCTGGTCCGTTTTCAGATGTAATCACAGCAACAGTGTCTGTTATACTTAACTCCCGTTTGTTGAAGGCCAGAGACAGTAATGTAGTATACTTTGATGTTCTTTTAGCTAAGAATAAGTGGTGGGCCCATATTTAGCAGGTTTAACAAACCCAGACACCAGCAGCAACTAGAGCTCTGTAGGTCAAGGACATAGGCGTAAAGTACAAATGGCAAATTTTGATTAAAAAAAGTCCCAGTTTTGTGAATAATAATAATAATAATAATAATAATGATGTGACAAATGAAGTCTTTCAAGTATTATACTTGAACCAAATAATCCAACTCTGGTGGACAGATTTAGCAGTAACAAAAAAAAAACAAAACAAAAACAAAACAAAAAAACCACCAACACACTGTTTTAAATGACAAATCATGTCCCCAGTCAACATTAAAAAGTGTACATGTATTTTTGTGTATTTATGATAATTCCGGATGACATAGTACCTGGTCAGTGAAGGCTGAGGTTAAGTCAAGCACTGGCTTCAACTGTAGCACTGTAACTGCAGAGACCGACTTCACATGGGATGGTTTAAAGCTATATTATGTATATATATACACATATGTGTGTGTGTGTGTGTGTATATATAGAGGCCAAGTTAAAATCTGGACTGAAGTGGTCCCAGGAGGAAAAAGGCAGCAGCATGCTGTTGTTAAGAGGAAATATAAAAATTGAACCAATCGTAGTTTTCTAATGGTAAATCAATGGAGGGAAAAAAAAAAGAGAAGATAAAACTATTCCAAAACATTTCCATCTTCTGTCCGTTGATCCTCAGTGTGTTCATAAGTGCAATGAAAAACGAAACACTGACTCAGAAGTAGTTACATATATAGTCACACACCCACAAACTAACAGTCCAAACTTCCGTGCTAGCCGTGCATGATGTCACCTATGCTGAGGTAAAAAAATAGTCTTGCAAATGCACACATTCTCTCTCTCTCTCACACACACACACAAACACACACACAATGACAACTCAAGACACATGAGAACAAAATAGCATTTGGACATCATACAATCAGTGGGGTAAAAAAGAATAACAAAACAACAAACAAACAAAAAAATTAGAACATTGCTAGGCAAAAACGATGGACGATCAATAACGAGGTCCTCCGTGGACGTTCCAACACTGGGAATTTTTCTACATCCTTGTCCGCTAGCCTGCAGCAGTGGGCCCCTCCACCCTCGCATCTCAACCCACCCTCCAGTCAAAGAAAAAAAAAAAAAAAAAAAAAAAAGTGTACATCTGCCAACTTTCCTCTAGGTTCTCTTTGAGCAGCCTCAAACCACATTGAGGACACAATGGGGTTCTCCAAAACAATAAGTGGCATGAGGAACAGATGTGGAAAATTCATAGAAATCTGATAGATGCACTTCTGCTACAGAATGCAGCCCATTGAGACAAAATGTGAGTGAGCACTGTAAAAGGTAAATGGTAAGGTTCTTTAAATTGTCGGGGATGACCCTCAAACACATGTATGAAAGTTATATTAATAAATAATAAAATAGTTGAAAATGAGGGTTTTCCTCTTGCTAGCTGTGTGCATTGGCACTTAAAGCCAATACAGTTTAACAAAGCTCTGGATGGCGCTTCAGGGATGCTGAAGGCCATTTTTGCTCTGTCCCATCCTTACCAGCTGTATTTGTTCTCTTCAATAAATTCAAAGTAGCCCCTTCCATGTTCCTCCCGGCGTCTCTTAACACCCTTCTTATTCTTCTGATCAGCATTCGTGTCTTTGTCCGCATCTCCTTTGAAAATAGAACAAAGATATATAATGAGGTGCTCCCTTTTGAGACAGAGAGAGGTCGGACTGGCAGTGGGGTTCTGGCCCACAAAGCCCGTTCATTAGTTACATTATGTCGACCATAATCAAAGTTATTTAGAGGCAACACCTCATAGTTACACTTAAAACAAAATACAATCATATTTAATGACTTGTAACAGTTCTTAGGACCAGGTAGTAATTAGGACTTAAGCTGGCCAAAATGAACATAATGAGCAGTGTTTGCTGGGGCTGAAGGAAAAAAAGGAAAAAAAAAAAAAAAGAAAAGAAAAGAAAAAAAAGTCTGAAAGGTAAAGGGGATTAACCCCGCAGCACAGGGTTTAGCTATATGTCTGTTTCACTTAAGAAGGAAAAGCTACTGTAATCAGGGACAATGCATCATGCAGGCAAACCATTTAACCTTGGCTGAAACCCATCTCCCCAGTATGTGGCACTGTGTGACCAGTTTAACATCCATAACTTCTAAGTTCAGTTTCTTGGCTTCTTCTTCCACTTCAGTTAGCTAGTTCAGATGTTCCAAGCTTGATGTCATATTGGAGACCAATTAATATAGGTGATTTAGGAGTGCAAATGTTGAGCTTAAGCCATTATTGATGGCAATAGAGGCAAGACACCACACTCCTATAGTTTTCAGGAATAGATCTCATGTCCCTTGTCCACTTGAGCAGGTTATATTAGTGGACAATGCTGAAGTTAGTTTCCGATTTGCAAGAAGGCTTAACCATTTTAGATAAATTAGGTCGCTTTATAACGGGTCCACAAGACATAGACTGTTCAAACCTGCATTAAACTATTATAATAAAGAATATATTAAATGCAGTTTCTGATATGCAAAAACTATTTTTGGTTTGTGAAAATGCAAAAAAAAAAGAAGAAAAAAAAAAGTTTTTTTTTTTTTTTTTTAAATTTTCCTTTCCTGTCTGATGTCTTAGACCCTGTTCCAAAAACTGAAGCATGTAGACTGCTCAAACCTGTATAAAATTATCGCTTTCATAGTAATGAATATATGAAATGCAGTTTCTAGTGTGTGGAATCTTTTGATATATAAAAATATAGTTTTTTGGTAAGTTTTTTTTCTCTCCTTTTTTCTGACTACCAGACAACCAAGGTCCCAATGAAAAACAGCAAGAGAGGTTGCACAAACCTAAAAAAAATTATCACCACTAAATTATGTTTTAGACAGTATGAATAGTCTAAGTACTGCGGTTTTTGACTGGCACTTGGTCTACGGTGCTCTGACTGTGAAAAGCACATTGAAATTGCCTTATTTTCCACCATCACAAATAAAAAAGGTGTAACAAATCACAAACTGCGTTTAATAAGTTTTAATAATATAATTTAATTCAGGTTTGAGCAGTCTACGTGTTGAGGTTTTTGAACTGGACCGGTTATAAAGCGACCTTATTGCTCTGAAATGCGGCGTAATGGCCCTTAAGTCTTCTCGCGAATCGGAAGCCGACTTCAGTGACGTTATTAGTGGTGTCCCTACACTTTTACTACTACACATAACTTGTGTAAAATTAGAAAAACACGAATGTAAGAGGGAACCTCTGAAATGGCTAACGGGCTAGTTAGCACCGCACCAGACACAAAGGAAATCGTGCTAGCTGTCAAGCTAATGGCCTAACAATTTATCATTAACCATTCCTCATCATCGGTAATTAATGGTAAAGGCTGTTGCTATGTACCGTGACATATCAAAACGGGAAAAAAAAGATCGCGGACTGTAAGCTGGACTACATATATTTGCGTTACAAGGTGATTTGCTTAACCAAGGCGGTGACCGTTGCTAGCTCGCTCGTCTTTATATCACGCTGCCTGACTCAACATGGACGCTCACAACCGGCTCCCTCCCGCGGCTTCCTTACGCAAAAAGAGAAAAAAGGAAACAAAAAAGAAGACCGACCGGCACCCAGCCACAGTCCATCCAACCAGCCACTGTATCAGAAGCAATTCCTCCGACTCACCCTCTGCTGCCTGGTCCCCGGGCTCACCGTCCTCCGTGTCGATTTTCTCTATGTCGTCTTCGTCTCCCTTGAGCATGGGATCCATGTCGTCCTCCTCGTCCCCTTCGTCTTCCCCCTCACCCATCTCTTCGTCCTCGGCAGCGCCATTGCCTTCGTCTCCGTTCTCCGGTTCTTCCTCGTTGGCCTCCATGCTTTCCTCAATCGGCCCGTCGCCTTCTTCGTCCTCTCCCATACCCTGGTCGGCGGCCTGGTCGAAGCCGTCGTCCGCCGAAGCCTCCTGGCCCTCCGAAGACTCTCCGGCGAGGGCCTCTTCGTCGAGCGCGGCCTGCAGGCGGTCCATCAGATCGGCCTTCAGTCCCTTGTCCGACAGATTACGCTTTTTGAGCTCGTCCTTGAGTTCGTTAACTTTAAGCTTTTTCACGTTAATCGCGCTCATTGTGAATACAGACTACGTTTAAAAACACGCCAGTAAATAAATAAAAGGGACGCCTTTTTAAATTTTCAATGGATGTAGCTCGAAACTGCGCCAAATGGCACCCGCTGTCCAACCAATCTTTCAGCGGCAGAGAGCTGCTGAACCCGCCGTTGTGTGTGGGAGGAGAATGGCCTCTCCTACCGTAACGAACCACGAAGCAGCGCAGCTCGTCGCTGACCATCTGTCGCTTTCACAATAGAAACATGTTGTTGTTGTTTTCAATTACAAATCATTGTTGGAACAAAATACAGATGACAAAATACAACATTTCTTAATTTTGTACACATTTTTATTTAGCATCGTGAATTTTAGAGATGGTAATCAAAACTAAGAAATCGAAAGTAGGCCAGTTCCTTCCGTAACAGAAAGCAAGTACCGTAATATATAAATAGGAAGATTAGTACAGTATTGATGCATTTCTCACTATTGAACTCCCCAGTTTAAAAATTATGCAGTTTATCATCTCACTGTACTCTGAAATGAAAGGATAGCACAAATAAACAACTTATATTATCAAAGAAATAATGTAATCAATGTATAAACCAACTTGTGACTCAAAGTAGCTACCTTTTTTGTAACTGCAATAATTGAACACACTTGTGGGATTCTTTCTATAATGGAAATAAAATATTCTTCAGAAAGTTTTTCCTAAAGTTCCCATAGATGTGTGGCACTTGTAATTTGCTCTCCTTTGTTCCCTGAAAAAGGCAATTTTGTAAGACACACACATTAGTTTCAGTTTCTTTTTAACCTCTGGAAGTTATACAATATATATCTGTATGGAAATAGGTGTTTGGTAGATTGTTTCTTTGCTGTAACAATAATTCTTTGGAATAAATCTTACGCAATTGAAAATCCTGTTTATTTCCATTTTAAATGGTCCCACATTTGTAAGGAACATGCAATTATTGGATGAGGATGTGGGTTGCCCCATAAAAGATTTGCCAAATATTCTCTGCCAATGCCAAACAGCTTTTTTTCTTTTCTTTTTTTCCCCCCTTTTGATGTTGTTATTGACTCTTTATTTTGTTTGCTTGTTGTCCAGTAATGAGTCCACATGCTGCCTACAGCACTGCGATTGTAGGGTAAAGATATGGAAAAGATGTAAAGAATGTGATTGCTGCATAGTTGTCTTGCCCAATGACACAATTTCAGCCAAGATTTAGCTGTCAGACAGGTGATCTCATGTTTGAAACTAAACATAGAGAAACGTTTATGGTTAACTTCATGTTTGCTGACTTCAAAACAAGGCCAGATCATCACCTCTCAGCTTCCATGCTGAATAGGATAAATTAAGCAGTTGGGCTGATATGATGAGTTTATTTTTTGCCACTTTTTGTGAGAGGAGGCTTTCTGCTAGAAACCCTTCCAAACAAACCCTACTCTGTTTCTAATAGTGCCCCTCATAAAATATAACTGTGGTGGTGGATTGTGGTTCTGCTCAGCAGCAGGAGGAGATGTGATGTGGTGGCTCGGGAGACGCCACCAGCGAAGCACTGATTGGCATACCTACGTTGCATTTGCCAATCAATGTCCCTCTATTTCAGCAGCAGCATGCTGGATCCCAGGACCACCAGCCACTACTGTGTGTCCGAGAGTTTGCAATAACTTACAAGAAACTGACGTGCTGTTGTGGTGTCTTCTATGCTAACTTAGACCTGCATAGTCAAGAATTGCTACAATAACATTTAACATGCTACATAAGGTATAGAGTCTGACATTTTTTAATCTCCTTTTGCATTGTATGTTCTTACTTTGGAAGGGACTTGCTGGTACACTCACTCCAGGAAAGACAAGCAACTGTCAAGAATATTTTCTACTTGTGAAAAATCTTTACTGCTGTGGAATGTTGAACTTCAAACTGCTTTATGATGGGCAACAACAACTGCTTCTCTAAAATCATTGTTGAGGTCTTTCCTCTTTGGCATTTCTTCTGCACAAACCTGGGGCCAGTTGTTCAAAAGATTTAATTTGGATGAAAGTTATCCGGATTTGGGAATCCCATTTTTTACGCTTCAGGATCATGTAATTCGCCTTATTTTTATCTTGGTTTTTCAAAGCAACATTGGATTGGATTATTCTGATCCAGATCTAGACTTTCCAGGATTACCAAATCTGTATAAAAAGTGCTGTAAATGGGACTAAATATTACATCATAAGCTGTAAGACGAATATCAGGTAGAATATTATAGGGTCACTACAAGATTTTATTTGAAAAGAAAAGAAATACAACACATCCAAAATATAGATGTTTCTTATTTTCTTTCAGTCGATATCTATCAGTCAGTATGTTTCATTTCCAAAGGATGACCACATTATCGAGATCTAACAGAAGTTTTTACTTTGGGGTAACATACCCAAACCTTTTGGGGTTATCGACTGCACTTGTGCACTGTTCGAGAGATCCAAACCAACCGACCAGATGGCATAATATTAGGAGACAGTACCTATCCACGCCTGCCATGGCTGATGACCTCTTTACTTGTGGCAAACACTCCTGCGCAGGCAAGGGTCAATACTGCTCATTGCAAAACAAGATGTGCTATTGAGTGTTTAAATGGAGTTCTGAAGAGGCGCTTTGCATGCCTCAACTTTTTACAAGTGGAGCCACAGGGAATGTGCAACATAATACTTGCCTGTATTGTGCTTCACAATATGGCCACCACACACCACGTCCCTCTCTGTGATGATGTTTATGATGCACCTGAGCCTGTTGAGGACCAAGAACAATCTCCTGCAATGCCTCAGAATCTTTTGAACAACTGGCTCCTGAACACCCCAGACCAGCCATCACCATAGTCAAGTGCATTTGATTAGGAACACCAAGTTGCTGCTTACACACTTAATTTTTGTGGCAGTTACAGTACTTGGCATTACACACTGTTGCACCTTGGTTAAGGATTTGCAGAATCCTGGAGACTGCCAGAAGCAGTGTTTTTTGATTTCTCAGGCGGTTTCAACATCATTAAGCTAAGCTGAAGGGGGCAAGAGTTTATGGTCAATTGGCAGCATGGACCATCAACCTCACCAGCAGGTTCATAAGTGAGTTTGAGGTGGTTGTGCGCAGCACTGGGGTCCTTCAGGGAACGGCCCTCTTTATCATGTATACTTCAGCAGTTATACACCAGCAGTTGTCATTTGGGGGCGGTTTTTCAAAAGATTTAATCTGGATAAAAGTTATCCGGATTGGATCACATCTTGAAAATTGGGTTTTTCAAAAGAAAAAACGGATTCCATGATCCGATTTGATTACGTAATACAAGCTTGGATTTTATCTGGATCAGTTTATCTCGATCAGTTTGAATTTGCAGCTGGTTTGTTCAGCCATTACAGAGATAAATGAAATAAGTCAGACAGCAGTCTCCCTATTAAACCCATCAGTGCAGTTAAGTGAATAAAAAAGTAACCCCAAAATAATTTTCAATATCAAACAAAACCTTTTTAAATTTAACTTTCATCTTTCACTAACAAGTACAGAGACAGTTAAAAAAAACAGTTGCATCCCTTATTGAACCCCTGGTCAGCCCTCATTCTGAGGCACTGCAAGAGGTTGTTCTTGGTCCTCAGCAGGCTCAGGTGCATCATAAACATCATCACAGAGAGGGACATGGCGTCAGGCGGCAATATTGTGAAGCACAGTAAAGGCCAGTATGTTGTGGACTTCCTGTGGCTCCACTCGTAAATAGTTGAGGCATGCAAAGCGCCTCTTCAGAATTCCATTTAAATGCTCAATGGCACAAATTACCGGTGTCGTCATGAATTAAGAGTTTTGAATGTGCTTTTCTGTTCTGTCTGTTGGACATTTATCATTTGTTGTAATTTACAACACATACAAATTATAAATATATTTGCGAAAAAATAGCTTATTTTTTTCATGGGTCAGATGACTCTTTAAAAGAAAATAAGAAACATCTATATTTTGTTAAGTGTTGGAATTTTTTTTTTCTTTTCAAATTAAATCTTGGAGTGACCCCATAATAGTCTATCTGTTATTCTTCTTATAGCTTTTATTGAAAGAACAGACTTTAAATTTGAAGTTTCTCACTTGGGACTTGAATCAAGACTTGCCTGCCTGGACTTATTTGAGACTTTCAAAATAATGTGTTGATGTCTTGTGAGCTGTTTTAACAAGTGAATTTCCCTGTTTGTCAGAGGTGGGATCAAGTTGTTGTTTTGCAAGTCTCAAGTCCCAAGTCAGGAACTTCAAATTTCAAGTAATTCCAAGTCTTTTTAAAGGTCCCATAAACTGCATTGATTGGCTGATTAGAATTGTTTTCAGAGGTATCTAAATTGGGGATTTAATATTGTTTTTACCGAGAATTGCCTATCTGCATTTTTATCCTCCTCATGAAATCTCTGATTCTCTGTGTCATGAGAAAAAGGTGCTTTGGTGTGTTCATTAATGATTAAATAGGGTATGCTCTGATTGGTTGTTGTTGTGATGAATGAGCTGCACAGTGATTGGTTGGTTTACCATGAAGCTACACCTGTAGAAATTAGCAGGGTTTATCCTGACGCGGAGCATATTTATGATTGTATGATTGATTGTATCAGAGTGGCTCAAATAAACTCAGTTCAAAGTTGGTAAATGAAGATTGTTCAGAGAAAACACTGGACTCAACATCGCTTACACAGACAATCCGGTCTTCAAGAGATCCAACGTCCAAACTTGGCCAGAGCCAGCAAGACTGTGATGTCAACTGTTTGTGGAACTGAGGACAGAAGACGAAAAGAGCAGGAGCCATGGGGCAGCCAGGACAGGTGCCAATCAAGTGTCCAAAGGATCAAACACATGCCGGGACACAGAGAAGAGATGCAGCTTTAAAGTTGGTCCAGGAGGCTGCAGAAAAAGAGCTCTAACTTTACTGGTGACTACTGTGTCTTCTGCAGGGATGGCTGTGCTTTCACTGTGGACATGGAGCAGAGGTCTGGAAGGTGAACAAGAATCCCTGATAGAAACATGGGCAGCACTTTACCTCCACCATAATCATTCTTAATCAGATCTTTTAATTAAAAAAAAACAAAACTCTGTTAGTTGGTGTATTTTCTGACTTAAAAATGTTGCCATTTATGGTCTGGAGTTTACAGGTTGTGGTTGCAATGTCGATATTGCCTGGTTTGAGGGTTAGCTGTTGAGTGCAGTCTTCTTGAAAGTTTCCACGGTTGGAGAAACAGTCTGAAGAAAAGTACATGCTCAGTCCTCAAGACTGAATTTCCTTTTTTGTATCTTACAAGTTAACTGATCCTCATACGGCGGTTCAGACCTCCAGAGTCCAGCAGAAAGCGGGCTGGTCTTTGTTAATATTGAAAGAGGATCCAAATAAGTCTGTGTAAAGTGTTATGGGTTCTCAGATTGAATCATGCTTCAGCTTATTATTTAAGTTGTGAAATTTACATACGAACGAAGTGACAATAGGATTTCACTGCATGTGTATTTGACATGCCAGACTAGTATGCTGAGAGAAAAATGGATTTAAACTTTATGGGACCTTTAATGATATATTAAATGTAAATAATAGACATCATCAGATGAAAGTAGGCCTACCTCCTACCACTCTGTGCAACTTCAAATGTTGAGTAAAGTTGGATGTTGTTCCATCACCGGATGTGATCTATGACCTGCATGCATTGCAATTTGTTCACTGCTTTGTAGTCTCTGTGTCCAAATGATGTTATTGTTTTACTATTATTTATCCCCATGGGGAAATTCTTTCTCTGTATTTGACCCATCTGGGCTGCTGGCCCCAGAGTGGTGGATTGAACTGGTGACCCTCTGGTTATCAGGCCAGTTCTCTAGCCAGTATGCCAGGAACCCACAATGGGAATGTATTTGTGAAAGAGGGATGGTCTATGCTTGTTAAGTTGTGATGAGTGTAATTAATTGATTTGTGCACACTTTTTTTTTTTTAACCTTAACCCTAACGCATGTTTTAATCTTTGGAATTTGGATAAAATATCAAGTGTTTTCAAGTCAACAGGCTCAAGTCCAGATGAAGTCACAAATTACTGCTGTAAAAGTCCAAGCTGAGCTGCAAGTCTTTTTACATTTTGCCAGGTCAAGTCTTAAGTAAGTCATCAACTTTGACTCAGTCCAAGTCATGTGACTCAGGTCCACACCAATATTATTTGTAGGCTAAATATAAGATAATTAGAAAAAGCAGCAAAATGAATGTTCATTTTACAACCCTTTCAAAACTCATACAATATTCATTTTAACATATTTGTTTTTTTCTCTTATATAGGCAATTATTTAAGCAATGTCAATCTTATCATCACATTCTCCTCAGTTTTATGTATTAAAATTAAATTGGAAGGTGAGTTATTGACTGTGGATTATGCATGGTTAAAGCAGTAAATATTCCCTCAACATCCGCTCAACTGTGTGCTGCTCCTTACTGCCTCCCTGAGGAGGATAAGGTGATCATCCAAGTGGATTCAAGAAGCGCTCACTTCTGCTCCTCCGCGCCTCTGTCATCACTCCTCCTCTTCATCACAGTGTCCGCAGCTTTTCATTTCGGGGGACATTTCCCTTTCCCCTTTTTAAACTCAACATGAGTCGGCATCACTTGCTTTACGCTCCCAGAGCTTTGGCAAAAGTAACCAAATATGCCCCCTGTCTTTGTTCGGATAGCTTTTTAAATATTTACAAGTTGGCATGTCATCTGTGAGGTGGAGAGGAGAGAGATTTCCTGCCTCCATCCGAGAAGCTCATAGGGTAAGTCAGATTTATCTATTATAATCCAAATTTGATTTCACATCGCGAGGACTGTGCAGAGATTCTTCTAAGGAGTCTGATATTGCATTGCAAAGGAAGAAAAAAAAAACCATTAGGGTGTGGTTACAGTTGCCCATGTCAACTGATATCTAATTTCTCGCTGCCAAAGCCCACATACATCCTCTTTATAATGATTTATTTCACAGGGCTCATCAGAAGTGCAGCATCACTGTGCGCCAGTCGGCTTTTCTGCAGGAAGAGACTACCAAGCCAAGGAGCGCCCCACTCCTGAGGGGGCTGGGGGGTCCGCGGGTGACCCACATCGGAATATGTGCCAAAGAGCAGACGATGCCCCGTCCTATAAGTCCCTCCACGCGTCCGTGGGAGACCGCATCAGGACTACCATGTTCTTTGGAAGTGGGACTGTCTACAGAGGCTCAGCCTCGGCCAGTCCCGGCTTTGGGGGGTCCGACAGAAAAGTGGCGTGTTGCGAGAAGTGCTCAGCGACCCTTGTTGCTCTGAAGAAGCAAGCTCTGAGCCTGGCTGTCCACCATCACTTCTCCTGCAAGGTCAGAGACAAATGATACTCTGTAGTTTGGGGGTGCAGCGGCTCATGAATGCATGTTCAATCTCATTACTTTCATATTGCTGAAAACGACTGAGAAGAAACATCAGACTAATGTAATTTAAGTAATTTAATCTGAACTTTCAGCATGGTTTGGGTTGAAGCATTGCTTATCACTGATAAATAAATCAAGAAGAGGAAAAAAACACAATTAACTGTGATGTAACAAGTGTATATACAGAAAAAAAGCAAAATCTCATTTATTAAAAAAACTGGTTCCAGTCCCTGAAATCTGAATATTTGATGGATTTCTTTGTCTCCTGCGGCAGCTCATTAAAAACATGCCAGAAAGCATGTTGAATTTTGAATATTATTTGCGTGATTTGACCTTAAAAACCTGCAGCACTCTTAATTTCTCTATATATAAATATATGTAGGCCTAAATATATACACTAACGGACCCCACATGTTGCAACTCTTAATACGAACACACGGTCAACAAAAATGACCCGTGACACATTTTCCTCCCAAGTGCTCCACGTTCAAGGCCATTAACTTGCGTTTTAATGCTCATGTGGTCACACCAGTTTCACTACTTCGCTGCCTTTTAGTGGAACGCTCATCTACACATTCATCATCAGCTCCAACATCCATCACTCACATCCCATCAACAAAGTAAAAGCAGCGACATTCCTGCGCGAGTGGTTTTAAATGGGCATGAATATTTCATTGTGACTTCCCTGTGTCATCCTCAGTCCTCCCCACTGAGGCAAGGCTATTTATTTTTGTCCTCTTAAGTGGGATGGGGCATGGCCACAGTCATGTTTTCAGAGAGGGACCACAGTGGAAGAAAGAGAGATGGGATGGGATTTTGCGGCCACAGACTTGCTCTGTTGAAATCCAATAAGCCAGTTAGTTCCTTTCAGGGTTATTGATCAGGATGTGATTTCTCAAAAGCATCAAGACTGCATGATATCACCACTTTTGATGCTACAATGGTGCATGACTCTTTTGAATATCGTCATCACTTATCTTGATGAAAAGAGAGCCACCTATCCCAAAACTACAAGTGGCAGTGTTTAGTTTTTTCCTATTATATGACCTCTTGATGTCACTTTATGGAATGAGTACATTCAGCATTTCTGGAATTTGGCTTTCTGTTGTCAGCGTGCAGGGAGCTCTCAGGATGTGCTTCTGGGTGGGATGAGACAGGCGGGGAGGGACATTTGTGCCACACAAACGTCTTTGTCAGCATGAAGAGGAAGGTGTTTGTGGATTTCATGTCGGTAGATTTGACAGCTGGGGTCCAGGCTGAAAACTTGAACGTCAACATTTTTGAAGCAGTGTGATCCGAAACCTTTCACAAAGCTTTGTCTGGTGCATTTTCAAAATTAAACCTGCCTACATTTCCACCCAGATAACATTTTTTAGAGTAATCACAAAAATACAGTGGTTGAACATTGCATTATAAAGTAATAATGACTTCACAAAAAGACATACAGAGATATTTACTTATAAATACTTAAATGATAAAGTTAATCCATATGAGGAAAGTAGCCATAAAATTCTCAAGTCAAATTTTCATTAATTGAATCTCAGATCTTGTTATACTTTATGAAAATACAATTTAGATCAGTCACTGCCAAGTCTTTTGCAAGAATATGAAAGTAAGAACCTCACATACAGGATAGTCTCCAGTTTATAGTTTTCAAATGATTTAATGTCTCATTTTTATACATTTTTGCAGGAAGTGAGTGACCTGTCAGCATTTCTTCATGACAACCTTCGTGTCCATGGACGGACCAACATGGAGTCCAGGGACAGAGAAAGGGAGCTGGGCCAGTGTGGAGCGTGCGGTGCAAACATGAATCAGCTCAAACAGGAGGCCATCCACCTGGCCCTGAGTCGCGGTCAGTCCTTGGCTAAGCCTTCCTATGCAGCCGGTCTCGGCACTGGCACGGTGCCTGGACAAAGTGAGACAAAGCATGGAGACAGGGTTTCAAGAGAGCCTGTGTATCAGCAGCGTGGTCAAATCCACACTCCTCAAAGCCCCAGGACTCCGCAGAGGACCCCCCAGACGCTCAGAAGACGAGGGCCCAAGCTCAAACCTGACATGGACCGCTGGGTAGAAGAACAGCAGCAGTTGCTGGCCTCCAAATCTGTGTCCAATCCAGAAGGCATCTCCATAAATCTTTACCATCAGGTACACCTAAAAGCCTTCTCTCAGTGCTAAATTACATATAACACATTCCCTGGTGCGCCTCCCACTTTTAATGAGCTATATGGGTAATGTATGTCTTTACGAGTGCACATGTCAGCAAGCCAATGATTCATAGCGACTAATCAGAGGTTATTTTGATCCCATGGCTGAGCACGTTCTTTAAAAGTCCTTTTGCTAATGGAATGGAATTGGGTCATGATTTACCCGTCATAAAAACTAGCCAGTCAAAAAGCACTTGTGATCAATAGGGGAGTGGAGGGGGGCAGCCATATTTAAAATTGAGCTTGGTGAAATATGCATTACTGTGATGGAAACTGCTGCATATTGAACATGCCCCTCCCTCAGTTCTTAGTGAATGAAGGTTATGACTAAACTGGACAAGGTGAGTGAGAGGAGAGTATGTTGTGATACCTGGTTCAGTAATAGCTGACTTATTATTATTAACCATCCTGGTGTGAAAATAACCCAAACAAATCCATATTGTCTAAAATACTTTTGTGACATAGCTGTCAAATAATCTTAATTTACATCAAAGTTTTCCTACTAACAAAACCTGTCATCGGTCACCCTTTGGATTGTTTTTTAAGACATCAAAGTTTTGAAAACACAAAAAAGTTTGAAAATTTTTTTTCTGTTGTTTATCATCAGTTTAAAATAAAATAAAATAAGATAAAAATAAAATAAAACATTTTATCAGGAGTCCCTTGTGAACATTGGTCTAAAATCAGGAAATCAATGTTTCGAAAATAGAAAAAAAGTTTGACAATTGACTATTTTTTCCTTTCTTTATCACCAGTTTAAAATAAAATGAAACAAAAATAAAAATAAATCAGGTGGTGCAGTAGCAGGTAAATAAAAGAATAATAATTAAAAAGTACAAAAAAAACAACAACTTAAGAACAGAGTGCAGTGAACAGCTCTAATATGACACAAAGCTCAAAACATATAAATAAAATAAAATAAAATACGCACTGGAAATGAAAAACAAAAACAAATCCAAAACCAAGGAGGGGAACAGCTCTATTATGACACAAAGCTCAAAACATATGCATAAAGATGAACATCTGGCCGTGAACATGGCAAACAGGTATAAATGCTGAGTTATCAATAATGTGAAGCACCTCTGGCAATTCCAAAACCCACTGAGGTGAAAAAACACAAACATGATGCAAAATGCACCAGGAAAGTAAGTTTTACAAAATAAAACACAAGTTAAAATATACAGAGGAGTAGAATAAAAATGAATTTAAGAACAAACCATTAATAAAACAAAGATTTTTAAAACTTGTATTGGTGTGAATTTGATACCATAAAGAGATGCTGAGATCTGTCCTGCAAATGGTCATATTATTTTCAACAATATGTTTGCAAACTTCTTCCCAGGCCAATTTGGAGGACTGATGACTCAACTGACAAAGTCTGGATCAGCACTTAATTTCCCTGCGCACTCGGCACGCGAGTGCTTTACTGCCTACCAGATAAAATCAATGTCTAAATGGAAACAGAACAAGGAGCTGAGAGCTGGTTATAGTTGGCATTTTAGTATAAGGTGCCCCATGAAGTAATTAGAGTTTCCACTTGTGTTCGGATCACCCAGGGCATAGTTAATGGGACTATCGAGGGCTTGTTTCACTTATCTGTAATTAAAGTGTTCTCTTTAACTGACTTGTGTAATAAGATTCAACAACAATGTCGCATTTCACCGGAGCATCCAGTGTGGGCAAGAATGTAGAAGCGTGGGTTCAGTTTGAGGGCAGATTAGTGGAGTTTCTTGCTGCTGAGATCAAATAATACAGGACAGGAAAAATGTGGAGGTTGAAGCGTAAGAAGCGAAGAGGGCAGGAGGGTTGGGGGGTGGGAGAGAAGGAAGCAGAAAATGGGAGTCAAGATGGATGGATGAAGGGCTGCAGGAGGAACGAGGAATAATAAGAGATAATAAAATCTCATACAAGAGCAAATACAGAGAGAAATGAGAGCAGAGACAAAGTGAAGATGTAAGAGGTTTGGACAGAGACTATGACTCATAAAGAGGAGAAGAAGAACAGGGGCAGAGAAGTATCTATACATTATCTTTTTTACCTTTCCCTGTTTGAGTCGACCACAGATCTCGTCCCTAATTGGCAGTTTATGGTTAGATGTCACTAAACGGAAGCTGAATTGATTGCTGTGTCTTTACGAGCAGGCTGAGACACTGATGAGAAGTTGGAACTTGAAAGTGCAGAAACACAAGGATGTTGAGGACTGCAGCGTGGCTTCACACTGACTTTGAGCTGCATCTGTTGCAGCTCAAAGTGTTTGATTCACACTGCGCAGTCATGAATGGGTGTGTGACACACACCTCGGAGCTATGGCTGCTTATTTTTTTAAAATATCTTTACTGTTTGCCCAACAGTGTGTATGTGCTTAAAGGCAGTGGCAGCATGTTTCCACTCTGTGTCATGACTTAAACTCAGTCAGTTCAGCCTCCAGAGGCGATTCCTCACACTCCAAATGCAGTTTGCCGCATCCATAGAATGACAAATGGCGTATGTTAACCTCATGTGCTCTCAACCTAAAATGTCCTACTTACACAGATGCACCCCATGGTTCTCCTCCCCACCCCCGTAATCCCTGTGACAATAGCCTCTTTTGGAGTGGTTGCTGGAGTACAACTATTCATTTTGGATATTTATATAACAAGCTTTCTCCTCCGGCAGGCTCCAGATGATGCCACACTGAGCTGTGGGGATGCTGGGACCGTACAGACAAGCTCCAAGATCCCTCACATTTCCAGAGTGGTGACCATTGCCAACACTGCAGCCATGTCATTTCTGGCCAGGTGAGTCTACGGATGTCTGCAAACATTCATGTTACAATATCTGTTTCGACAGCCCAAATCACTTTTGATCCTTTTCCTGGTCATCTCTTGCGATAATTGTGTGTTGTTTTATGACACTACGTCACACATCATGTGACAATGAAACTATTTCACATAGATACAGTGGCTATAACAGCAGTTGAGAAAGTACTAATGGAGGTCAAAATGAGTGTGACTGAGCAAGAAACCAAATAGAAGTTCATCTCTGACTTAATCTCTGAACCTACAAGTGGACATGCTGAGCTAAAAAAAAAAAGCAAAGGTGATCGCAATATTCCAATTTAAATAATGTATTTATTTGATATGCTTAGAAAACGTTGATAGAGAGGTAAGGAAAGGCAGAAAGGTCTGAAGAAAAACCCCTTCTGCAAGATGAATACGGGCAGAAAAAAGTCAGAAAGCTCCTCTTAGATGGAGAGAAAGACAGTGGACACCTCTTCTGCATCCACATTTTAACAGCTCTTTTGGAAAAAAAGTGACACTGTCCTGTGTGTGTGTGTGTGTCTGTGTGTGTGTTTGACTGGCCAGAAGAGTCTTCTCTTGAAAATGTGTCTCTCATCATTAAGTGGATGACAATGGCCACGTTAAGTAGATGAAATCTGGTATTCAGGATGAACAGACACAGATTCCTCCGCAAAACTGCAACAATCATTCTCCATAGTTTCCAAACAAAAGGACATCTGATGTAATACAATGATTTACATGCCTCTCACTCATCTTTTTTTCTTTCTTTTTTAAGTTTGTTGCTTCAGAAAATTATACACTTATTTTTTTAATATATATTCTTAAATAAAATAAAGTTGGCCAGTGAAGACACTGGAAATAGTTTTTTGGTACTTGTGTCCTTTAAATAATATTAGAAAATGCCCAACTTTTCTGGAAAGGGTGTTTGTGTTGAACAATTGCAGCTTTTTGTATAAAAACTGACTGTACTGGTGACAATTCTATGAAGTGACGGTCTTAGTTTACACTCACAAAACTGAAGAAACTGTATTGTGCACTCATCATCTTAATGCTTTTTCATGTTTCCAAACCAAGAAAATGCCTGAATGTCTTTACACAGATGAAAATAATTTAGAAAATGCAGTTAAAAGCTGAGCTCATTGAAGAATTAACATATAAAAATACCAAAACTTCAATGATCCATCTCTTTAAAAGAGTTTTTTTTTCCAGGTATATATATTTTTTTATTTTCAAAAGCTATAAGTCACAGATCAGTTGTTGGTCAATGAAACAGATGTCCTTACATGCATTTAATAAATAATGGAGTTTTAAAGCGTATTTTTGAAATATTTTCCATGCCGCTGATGCCAGCTCCTTCCTTCCCTGCAGGGCGGCTGAGAAGCTCAACCTGACACTGAGGAAAAAGGGCCAGGCCTCTGATCCAACTCCCTCCCATCTCTCCACCTGCTTCAGGGACATTGTCCAGAAAAACCCACCGCCGGTCCCCTCCTGCCTGCTCCAAGCTGCCACACGAACCAAAGACTCACCTGATGTTGCCAAGGTTGCCTTTAAACTCATCCAATTCCAGCACTGATTCACAGATTATATTTGGTTTTATTTTGCTAGTTAACTTCTTACTGCTTTAACTTGCCTCTATTACACTGAGAAAAAACACACACCAGTACACACACCAACACAAGATCTGGGTCGTGGACAATTTATTGTAGAGTTTGCAGTATATGCAGACATTCCTTATATAGCATTTACATTTAAATTGAACATAAGAGCTATTAATATTGGTTTCACAAGATTTGTATCTGAAGTTACTGACATGCGCTTGATTAACACCAGAACTTTGTACCCTATTTCAATGTTTAGGACACAGTTGTGAGTTAAGGATGTTTTAGATATCAAAGCACAATCATCGGGTTTTTATAAAGTCATACATCTTACCTCACATGGTCAGCAGCACAGCAAATGCTTTGGTTGGCACCGTGTCAATAATTATTTAAGAGAAGGTGAGCCAAAATACAGAATAAATTAGTGAAAATCACACTAATGTTACTTAACTGTATGCACTTCTACCTGCTTGCTGTTCTGGAGTGTCTGTCCATCAGTCTAGAAAGGGTTATAAAGTCCATTATTCTACAGTAAGAAAGATTATTGATACTTGATCCAAGCAAGTTTGAACAAGTTCAAACAAGTATGGAGGTGTTGCCAGTGGCTAACCAGGCAGCACAATTAAATCTGCAAAGCTGTGCATTAGCAAACCTCATGGTTTCTGGATCTATATACTGTATTTAGGACATGAGACCAAACTGGAGATAGTTGGCTGTAAGTTTGTTGTTTGTTGTATATTTGATAAAAAACAGCATCTGACTGATAACACCTCATACCAATTATGGAGCACAGTGGTGGAAGGGTGATGATATGGGCTCACTATACTAAAGTATTCTATAGTCAAATACTATTATGTGGTCATTAGTCCAAGATAGAGCTGGACAATAGTGCTAAAATTTATATCACAATATATTTCTTAAATTTGGTTGACATAATTTTGATTGATGTTGATATGAATAATATGAAAACCACTGCCTAGAATGTCCAAAAATACCTGTACCCACAAAGCTCTGAAAAATGAAACTACTAAATAAATAAAAGCATTTCCTATAAAACTATATAATGTTTTAGATATAAAAATGTTAATAAGAAAAAAAAACCACCATTACAATGAAAGAAACAAACTTTGTCAAGCATAGAGTGATAATGTATGTCAAAATATTGAAAATGTGTTTAAATATCATATCATTATTATTGAAAAATGTTATATTGTCATTGAATTATTGTCCAGCCCTGGTCCAGGGGCTGAAGATGGCTGAAATCAGACAATACAACAGGAAAAAAATGACTGCAAAGACACCAAAGCAGATTTGTAGCAGAAAAACCTCCAGGCGTTGTGATCACTTGGTCTAAGTATAGATATGAAAGAAACTTAAATACTATAATGAGAGCTTCATAAAACATCAGTGAATGTTGGCAAACCTCAATAAACCGATCCTACCTTCCTCCACAATGGTGTCAATACAGAATATTATTACATTTAATTGTTTCCACCTGCTGCTTTTGTTTTATTTTGGCTCGGTTATTGTTTGGCGTTACCATGTGTTGTTGTTCATATGAGGTTACATTTACATTTAATTGAAAGATATGTAAAGATTCAGATGACTTTAAAAAAAAAAAATCCTTTTTTTTTAAAAACTTTTTCCTCATGACTGTACGTAGAGTAAGTTTGAATTGGTGATGCATGTTTGACAGAACATGTACAACCACCCTTTCCCACAAACACCATCTTGGAAGTATTTTTTATTTTTTATTTTTTTTAACTACCAGTGTGGCAGGGTAAAGAGATCTCAGTCAATTTGGAAGAGATCCTATATCACTCTGCCTCTGTGATACACTGTTATGTGGTGCTAATGTCTCCATCTTGTTCCTCCCCTCCCTCCTCCTCACCTCCTCTGGGAAAGAAACAGAGGAGATCAATATGGCTGCCTGCTCTCCCTTTGTCTCATAGATGGACTCTTGGGTTTAGTGTCCAGTTACAGACGGGAGCCCAGACAAACCACACCTGCCGGAGCTCTCTCAGCCTCTGCATTGGAGCGGCAGTGGGTTTTTCTGCTTGTAAATGGCTCTTTTGAATAATTAAACCCTCTTGAATAGAGTTTGACACATACTCAATACAGTTAGGAACCCACTTCTTGAGTAAAGCATCAAAGTCATGAAGAATAAGAGAGAAAAGAAAAAAAATCCTTCATGGATTCAAAGAACTTATCATGTGGCAGATGGAACATGGCAGCCAGGTTTTCAAATTCAGTCGATGAGGGATGATGTCATCGTGCTGTAATGCAGTCCTGTATGATATCAAGGCAATCACAGACTACATTCAGTCTTGCAGAGGAATATTCCAAGAAGAGAATGTGAAGGTCACTCATGTCTTGCGGCGGCATGGGAGCATCATCTTGTCAAGAATTATGTTACCATGATTATTTATTTTTTGGCCCTTTTGACCAAAACTTTGGTCTAAAAATGTTGGTTCCTCTGATGGAGGAATCAGTTTATCCTCTTTACTGGGAGAAATTGAACTGTATTTCTGAGGAATGAGATCCATGACATACGTGTGCATGAGTGTGTGCACTCTCTGTCCCTGCATGTAAAAATGGCAAAAAGTGTTACCCTTACCCCCAGCCTGTTAACAAATCAATAAGACCCACATTATCCAAAATTTCAAAGCAGCATATCAATAAATTCTCATTCTCTACATTGCACGTGCCAAACTCAAGGCCCGTGGGCCAAATCCTGCCCGTTGCTTCATTTTATTTGGCCTGGAAGAGTGAAGAGCAAAGACAGTATACATATATAGCTGCTTTTTTATGTCAAAAAGTAATATAACAAAATAAAATATACTTCTTTTATAATCAAAATGCCTGGATTTTAGGACAAAAGTTGAAATTGTAGAAAAATTAGCAATTTTGCAACTTGTAATTTAATGTCAAAATGTTGCAAAAAGTTATCTTCTTAAAAAGAAAAAATCTAAATGTATTAAAAAAAGTCTTAGTGGTTTGACAAAAAAGTCTCAAAAGTATTTCAAAATTTTCAGTTTAACAAAACTAAAAATCAACTTTTAAAAAGGACTTTATGATTTTACAAGAAATTTTTTTTTGTAAAGTCTTAAATTTTATGACAAACATTCACTTTTTCTTAAAAAGTTTTTAAGTTAAGTTAGTTTCTTTAGATTGATAAAATCAGTTTTAAAAGAAAAGAAAATTGCGATTATATGAAGAAAAAATTGTGATTTTAATACAAAACCCTTAATTCTATGATAAAAGTGATTTTTGTGAAATTTGAGATTTTATGACAAAATTTGACCTTTTTTTCTTTTTTCTTACAACCAAATCAATGAACTAGCAGGAAATCGAACAACATAGCTGGTTGAGAAGGTAAAGAATAAGTAACCATGGTGATGATGTAGCCCAAGCTGAAGCAGAGTTTGACACCTCTGCCTAACGTATATATGCAGTTGAACAATTGCGATGTAATCGAGCACGGAAACTTAAACTTAAACCCACATCCCCTTTGACACCTCACCTCTTTGATCTGCAGAGGTTTTCTTTTTCCCGACCTGAGCTTTCTCACTGTCTAAGGAGTTGCAGTTATGATTTATGTCAGTTGCCAGAGGTAAAACACTGTCCTTTTACAAAGACTTCAACCGCTTTTCCATGTGTTTTCTCACTTTGCCTTATGCTCCCAGGCTTTGGGTAGATGCAGCAGTGTTGATAAAAAAATAGAAAACTCCCTGAATATGACATGAAGATATTTTTGAAGTTCTGAATCTCATGCCTTTTTCATGAGATTCTGTTTACTGCACTGCCTCATCCCAAACAACAGCAAAAAAAAAGTTAGGAGTCATAGATCAGTTTTTGCTCACTGAAAGCAGATGTCATTTCACATGTTTAATAAATAATGAAGTTTTCCCTCTTGAAGTTTTTCAGAGTAGTTTAAAATGTATCCACAGCAAATACTCTAAACTAAGCAAAATGGTAATGCTGAAATTCAGCAATGCATGGATGCACTAGAATTTAGCTGAATGCAAGAAATAGGACACTTGTTTATGTTAATTTGTACATCTGTGAAGGCTACATGAGTTATGAACAACTAACACTTTACTTGGAGAAGAATATGGTGCCATCCAAACAACATCTTTTCAGGCAATGTTTTGCTTATTTCAGCAGAACAAACCCAGAGCATGTAATTTTACCACAACTCTAGTAAAAGAGGTCAGGTGGTGCGCTGTCCTATTTGCACCCCTCACGCTTGGTACACTTAAAAGGCTTAAAATGGAACAAATGAAAAAGAAGAAAAAAAAAAAGAAGAAAACTAAGGCCAATGGTTTCCTCTGTTCTGAAGCTTCGATTGTAGTAGCTGTTGTTACCTTCAAACATGGGAACACAGATCAAAATTACATCACTATTTTATTTATTTATTACTGTTTCTAAAAGTATCCTTACCAACCCTTCAGAACTACTTAAAAAAATCTAAAACTTACTACAGAAGCTGAAAATATTTGATTGCACCTCAATCAGTAGGAATACACACCTTTTAGGATGAAGACTGCATTAAATGTCTCCAGCAACAGTTAAGACATTGTGCTGATGTCAGATTTTGGTAACGCAATGACCTCATACATAACTGCCAGTCAACAGGGTCATGGATGAAAACAGATTTTGTGGTAGCCTGTTTAAATAGCTCAATGCTAGAGATTTTTCAGACATGACTAACTGGTTTGACTGACTGACTAGATAAAAAGATAGCAGTTAAATAAGGGTATTAACTCACTGACCTCTTTGGGCATGGGCACAAGGCATCTCTGGCGGGTCCCTTGTGTCTGGCATTGGGATGCTGTGGGATCTACGGGACCTTTGGGATCCAATGTCAGCATCCTGATGCCATATGCCACTTGTGGGAATTGGGACTTTTTTGTAGCAATCCTCTGTATGCTTGATAATCTGGAATTTGGAGACCACATCATTGCCTTGCCCTCATACTACTAAAGTTTTTCCTTTGTATTTTTTGAGCCATGTCAAAAACAACATGCACATGAATGCCAATATGCTTAAGGTTTCCCAACAGAACATTAAACTTGCAAAAGATTAACTTCACCTTGCAGTGTTTTATACTAATTAATGCCCTTAAGCTCTGGGAGCATGCAGAGACAATCATATACTAATAATTTTAGGACAAAAAGTTGAAAGTATATAAAATTTTCAATTTTACAACTGTTGTACTTTTATATCAAAATCCTACAAAAAGTTATTTTTCAACAAAACAATTTTGTGACATTTGTATGATAAAAAGTTTTGGCTTTTGAGCTTTCAAAAATTGCAATTTTACCACCAAATTTGCTTTCTTACAAAGAAAAACAGCTTTTTAAAATTTGTGATTTTATTTAAGAAAAAAAAATTAAGTGATTTTAGTAAAAGTCTCAATTTTAGTAAAATTTGAACTTTTATGACAAAATTAAATTAAATGAATGTGTTAGTGCAAAATTCACCATTTCTACGAGTTTGCTGTTCTTCTTGTTTTCTTACAAAAAAAGTAATTTTTTTTTTTTTAAACTTGCAATTTTGCTTTTAGATTTTAGTACAAAAGCTTTAATTTTAACATAAAAATTTGCAAATTTTGTGAAATTTCAGATTTTATGAGAAAAATTCTTGCGGAATTTGGAGAAAACCTGACAACATAACTTGTTGAGAAAATAACAAATAACTGGTCCTTTAATGGTAACCATGGTTACCATAATGTGGCACGGGATGAAATAGAGTTTGACACCTCTGCACTGGATTGAGGAAGTCTTCCTGTCAGATTTCAAATTTCACAGAGAAATCAGTCATTTATGGCAATCAGCATGTAAAGCAGATACCAACATGGATCTCTTTCCCTCTTCCTTTGGTGTGCAGGTCAAAGTCGTGCTGAGGGTGAGCAGGCTTCTGTCGGACGGCCAAGGGCAGCCACCTGTTCTCCGGATTGACCCCTCCAAGAAAAGAGTCTCTGTGCTGGAACCAGTCACCAGGAACATGCCACACACCACAATGACACTGGGAAGAGAAGGCAAAAGCCCACTGAAGACGTTCAACTTTGACGCTGCTTATTCTCAAGATTCAAGCCAGGTTTAGTTCTGAAAATGCCTTTTTAAGTATTTCTATTTCTGCCCCTTTATACCCAAATGAGCATTTTGCACACTGCCAGATACTTCATATTACAGCTGTGGCATTAAGTATGGTGCATTATGCATTCAGTGTATTTCTGTCCTCTTCTACAGTCCACATAACATTATTGGTTCCCACTATGTGTCTGATGACCTAAAAACTCATGCCACAGTTACACAGTCCATCAGTTAGAGTTATTGCTCCCCGAGCTCTGATTACAGTATCTAAGCTCAAGGGAATCATCAGAATCAGTTTGTACGCCTGAAACCATCTTCAGCAGTATCCATGAGATGAATCACAAGATGCTCGTTGTCTTTTCTTCTGTCTGGTCAGGCTGAGGTTTGCGCAGGCGTGTTGGCTGATGTCATCCGCTGTGTGCTGAGCGGCAGCGATGGATGTGTTTTGGGTTTGGGATTCGCCGATGTGGGTGAGTCATCAGTTGCTGTGAGAGGCCACGGGTTCACATCTTCAGATGAGAGTGGGGTGCTTTTATCTACACTTATAGACCATCCATCCCCCTCCTTCTGCTCCTCCTCCTCTTCTACTTCTGTCCCACTCAAGCTATCATCCATCCTTTTCTTGTGACTGAAACCCTCAGTCTCTAATCCTTTTTTTTGTGCGTGTGTTCTTGTATCCATCTTGATACATATCTCCTGCCTCCTCTGTTTTCTGCCTTCTGTTTTACCATCATGATAGGGAAGCTTTACCGTTTCCACTCTCCCAACCTTGTCATTCATCTTTCACCTGTTTCTATATAAAAGCCTATTCATCAATTATACAACACAGATGTTATTTAAAAGCTTCCATCTCCCTGGGATTTCAGCTTGCCGCCTAAAAACACACAAACATTTATTTCCCCCTCTTTTTGCTTAACTGGAGAGATCAAGATCGACTGTAAACAAAGTGGACAGTAATGTGTGGCTATTAGAGAGATGGGACCCTGCACTTAGAGCTGGTGAAGGGGGTTAATAGATTTGTGGCTCTCACACACAAATACACACACACACAAGGTAAGGACAGTGTCTCCTTGTAGCTGCTTTTTCACATGACGCCACTCTCCGTAAATCTGATTGAATTAGTTGGCCGATACAGACTACATGTGGCCCACAGCCAAAGGGATATCAATCTCGTCCACAGAACGCCATTCTCTCTGAATAACGGAGGGCAGCTCGGGCCTTTAATTGGGGTAAACCAATTCTCTTATCCTCATTCAATTAGAGTTTGGATAAGACAAGAGAAGGTAAAACAGGCCCATAATTTAAAATGAATGTGGGGCAAAAGTGCACTTGGAGATACAATATGGCACTGGTCCATTTGGTTGTACTGTTTAAGGGAGCATGCTTTGCGCCTGATCATTGTATGAGTGGAAAAAATATATAGATTCTTTTCTCTTCCTCTTTTTCACCTGCATGTTGGCTCCAGAATCCTTCTACCAGTGTATTCACTATCCCTTCTGTTTATGTGTCCAAAACCATTTCAGTCTGCCCTTTCTGACTTCACCTCCAACACGTCTAACCTTGGCTGCTCCTCTGTTCACGGGGTGCAGCATATGTTCACGCTGCATGTTTAGCACCATGCATGTGCTGCTTGCCCACATCTGTGCGCTCTGTTGTCTGCCTCAGGGTCCTGGTCTAGTATGGTAGGGAGCGGTGAGAGCCAGCAGAAACTGGGGCTCATTCCCTGTGCCATCTCCTGGCTGTACAGCGCCATTGAGCGGCGCCGGGAGAAGACTTGGACTGATCTGACGGTGTCGGTGTCTGCCATAGAGATGTGCTGCGGAGAGGAGGACACTCTCAGGGACCTGCTGGGGGAGGTGGTCCTCCCATCAGGCAGTGTCCAGGACAGCCCAAAAGCCCATGTTAGAATCCAAGAGGACCCTGTATATGGGATACAGGTACTGGGGAGGAAAAAGTGCTTTCTTGGGGAAAATGGGATAGTTAAATAGCCAACTGACTCATACATTCAATTAGAGACATTTTTTTTACAGAGTTACGTTATCAATATAATATTTTAAAAATGCATTTGCTATTAAGTGTTATTTTACAAATCTTTTGGCACTTTTAAAACAGAAAGCATACCCTCTTATTAAAAAAAAAAATCTAAAAACAAAATGCCTATCAAGTAGAGCAGGACATCTCAATGACATCACGTGATAATGTGTTAGATGTCTTGTTTGTAACCCAAGCATTTCCCTCACAAAGTGATATGATTAATGTTCATTAAATTTGATGTGGACAGTCAGATTTGATCATGATCTTAACTGTACAAGAGAAGATCATGATGGTAGTGAGTGAAACCAATTAGACTGCACAACAGATTACATCTGATTACATTAGGATTGTCTAGTTCTGTCCTCCTTGTGTCAGTTGCAAACCAGAGTGTGACTAGTGTCAGTTTTATAATTTAGTGTACAGTAGTTTACAGTATCAGAGCATTTATCAAAACATTCTATCACTGAGATGAATTAAACAAATCTTAACAGTCAAATTTGTTTGCAGTTTTCTCATTTTGTATCTGTAGGAAATGTTCTGACAGACAATAGTGGATACAAGTCAAATAGAAGATCTTAGACTTTTTTTTAAAAGTGTTTAATGAAATGTCTGCCACTTTGCTCAAAATACCAAACTCATGGTGCAAGAAAGCATTTATCTCTACATCATTGTTCAAAGGAGGCAGAGTCAGAGGCTCGACTCCACTCAGGCACCCCTCCTCTGTGGGGTGTGCTTTTTGAAAAACAGTCTACTTAGTACTCTGAAACACTATATATAAGGAGCGCACACACTCAGCTTTGTAGATCTGTGCCTTGCCAGTCTTCCCTGCAATAGCATCTTCCCCCAGTTATTCTGGGCAAAGCAGACAGGATCATCACTCATGTAGACGTTGGTGCTGGTCTGTTCTTTGTCCAAATGATGGTAACATAACCTGAAATTTCTTGTGAGGTTCAATACATCAACATTCACTTTACCCACATCACGTCAGCTATGACGAGACAGAGGTGTAGCTTCTTTGCTTTGGATCAATGTGTTTTCCACTGTTTTGCAATAGATTCACTGAAGCTAGAAAATGACATAAAATTAATAATCTGCATTGCTTGGTTGGCCTGTTTTCTTCACTTGATGTGGTTGTGTCTGCAAAAAGCCCCAAATGCAACCTACGTGCAGCGGATAAAAAAGCACTATTTTTGCAATACTTAGGTTGTCTTTATTGGTGTTACAACTTTGATTTCAGGGCAACGCTAACAGACGCAGAAAAGATTCTCTCTGGATGTGATTGAATAGACATACAAACAATCAAAGGGACAACCAAACTAGTGTCAACAAAAGACATTCGAAATGGTGTGCAGTGGCATGCTGTCAGTTTGGCAGTAAAAACGCATTGATTGAAAGTGTTTTTAGCAACTATCTAGAACTATCTGGGGTTTAATAGTGACTCCTGGGCGCTCCTGCATGACCCATGCTGGATTCACAGGTATACGTTCTGGCACAACGTAGGAAATGTCTGATGCTTCACGTTGATGGTGTCGTCATGACCAGAAAAAAAAACACTCAAAACGCTGAAATATCTAGGAAGAGGGATATTTGTTGCGTTTACACAGTTATCTGCTAGTAGCTATGCTCAGTGGAAAAGCAGGCAGTGAGCTGGATAGCGAAAGGAAAATAGAGGAGAACTGACTCTCACTCAATGGGATTTGGCTTTCATGTTTTTCCTTTTTTCTCCGTATTCCTCTAATGTGAGGTCTGATCATAAATGGATACAAACCACTATAAACCCACCCTCACTTACGATTTCATTGACTAGGCTCTAATTGTCTAGTTGCAACCTAATTGGCTGACGCATGCATTAAGCAACAGACTCGATGCAATGCACACAAATGCAATTCATTTCGGCAGGGGATAACATCAACCCATTGAAAGTGTATTTGAGGTAGACGCAGGCGACACATACAACGCGTACTTGTGAACCCACCATCATTGCATAAAGCCCACCCCAGCCCTGTTACGACTGGCTTGGCACATTCTGTACCAGTGGAGATCACTGTGAATGGCAGGGGTACCAGATAAATTTCATGAGAATGGTTAGACTATTACCTACCCACTTCATGGGACAAAAAAAGTCACTGTGATGATTTTACTCTGTTTTCAGTCTGTGATGTCACAATACCCTCCAAGTCTACAACATCTCACTCAATTAAAAAATTCTAAACTTTTGTGAAAGTGTTAGATTTTGAAGTCGCTTCAGTCACTTTAATATTTGTCCTTGATCACAAAAAATTTCTTTTCATGATATGTGCCTATTCACATGAGTATTTAATACATATTTTTCTGTCCCTCCAGCTACGCAACCACAACCGGGTGAAGGCCCCCACCGCTGAGCGTGCTGCCTCTCTCCTTGACGCTGCCATTGCAGCACGTCGACACACCGACTTTATTACATACCTGTGCCACAGCTCCATAATGTTCTTCACTCTTTACGTCCAGCCACCTCGCACAGAAAGCAGTACCATTGGAAAAGGTTAATTAGATGTTAATTTGCTAGACTTTCTCTGGTGAATTCAAATTGAAGTGCTTTGCTTTTTCCTTATTTTCAAAAATATACACTGTAGGCTATATAAGAGCCGTTAAAGTTAACACATTTATGACACAGTCTCACTTTCACTCATTTACACAAGCAGATGAAGTCCATTCCAAGTCACAGTGATTTTCAAAATTGCAATACATATCAAAAAGAAGGGATCCTCCTCACTCTGAAGAAGTGACTTTAGTTATCTCATGATAATCACATCACTAGCTGATCAATATGTTACAGACTGCATTTGCTCAGTGAAAAACAACAATGTGTCAACTCCATCTAGTCAGTGGTAGTCTTCCAGTAACCCAATACCCTTGAATAATACTTTCAGAAGATGTGGCTCCAAACCATAACAGCATCTCATTAGAACTTTCTTTGACTGTCTGGACTGAGTGAAAAAGATGGTAAAAGACACAGTTTTGTGACTCTCCATTACTTTCCACTTCTGAGCCGCCAAACAAGGTGCACGACAGCTTGACAGCACTTGTCCAAGAGTCTATGCTTGTCTAAACATGTGGCTAGTCAGGAGTTGTGTAATTATTACAGCAGGTGTTCAAACCTCAGGAGTATCCCACTTCACACACAAAAAGAAAAAGAAAAAAAAGGAAATTCAATTACATCACAAACTAATTACCCACAGGCTTTAGAAGGAACTATTTGCAGAGATGTGTTATAATTAGGTCTTATTAAATCTACATATTTGGAAAATTCATGTGTTGTTTGTTTTTAGCTCCTCATTTATGACAGGGTGTATCTCCTGCCATATTCCACAGTTGTTTTTTAATAGAAGTTCAGACCAGACTAACTAAACACCAATTTTCTCATTTCATGTGTTTCAAAAGGCAGCCTTAATTTCTCTTTCATTTTGAAAAGGCATTCAGTTGGTTGCAGTCTGCATTTTGGCCACTAGATGCTACTACATTGAACACAGTGAAAACATGAACAGAGAGCATAACAAAAGCAATAGAGTCCAAGAAAATAAAGACTAAAACTTGACTAAAAACAGAAACATTAATAGTGGCAAGATAATGAACAAAATCCGGATGGAAACCAAGTTCGATTAAACCCATCTAGAGCCAACAGCTGGAAGTTACATTTTCCCACAAGCTGTTTTTTTACAAGCTGAGAGTTTTTTTTTGTTTTTTTTTTGGTTTAAACAGTCAGTTGTTAATAGGTATGTGACAACCATGATGTACAGGTAAACATATGCGCAGGGTTAATCTTGCTTATTATAAGACGGTCTAAAGGAGGGCTGTAAAGAAGGAAAAGCTAAAATGGCTTGATCCAGTGAGATGATGAACTGAGATTACAATTTGTCTCCTCATTTATACATTTATTGTACATTTGCTTTTTCCTTTAACATCTTGTTTCTGTTCTCAGGTTCACGGGGCATCACTAAGCTGACCATGATAGATGTGTGTAGTGGTATGAGAGGTATGAGCAAAAATAAACCCCCTCATTCTGAACTGGGAGCCATTGTTGTGTCTCTTCTAAGTGGACATAAAACAACCCCCAGCAAGTAAGAATCCAACATAATGTTACTGGTGTAAATGTATTGTAAAATATAATGTGTGTAAATTCAGTTTTTTAATATTTAGATATATTGTTTTTTTTTATGTCAATTGTTTTAAAAGAATGTACAAATGCAACCATTTATTTCAGAGTTGAATATTTATATCTCTCAAGTCAGTGTCTTGATATTTGTCATTTCTCTGCACAGGAGCAGTAAGTTGACCATGCTCCTTCGAGAATCACTGGCTCATGCAAACTGCCACATAGCTGTGGTCGCTCAAGTGGCTGACTCACTGGCACACCTTCAAGAGACATTCTCTACCGTCCAACTGGCTTCTCGCATTCGCAGGACCCAGAAGAGGACAAAGGTATTGTTTCTAAAGGCCCAGTTGGAAGAAGTAGCCTCATAATGGAGATTGTCATTTTTAGGCTTCCAATTATCTCTTTGAAAACATCTTTTTCTGGGGCAGAATAATTGTAGAACATGCATCTTCGAGAGAAGAAATGAACCAAAAAATTTGGTCTTTTGTAAACACAGACACACACACAAAATACATTACAATGACTTTGATCATTAATTTAAAGATTAACAAGGCCTCTCAATGTACTGTGAGTGAAGATGACTGACTGCAGCTGGTAGCCAACATAGTGAGGGTTTGTTTCACAGCATTTTTGAATAACACACACCCTCAGAATTGGTCTCAGGTCAGGAAGACTATGGTGGCGTGACAAAGACCCAAACTGTTATCCTCTACACAGATCTGCAATGAACTGGTACACACATGTCACTAGGCATGGTCAGAGGTTACATTGGTCCTTCCCAAAAACTGCCACCTTAAAGCATCACCAAGTTTTTGCAGATGACCACTTTGACAAAATGAAAACTTTCTTTGAGAAATGTTCTGTGGTCAGATGTATATTCAGAGGGGTTAATATGAGCCATTCCAATAAAACAACACTGTCAGCTGTCATGGACGTTGTATCATCATTATTATTATCATTTATTTATTTTTTATTTTTTTGCCAGTGGACCAGACACAAAGTAGATGAGGGAAATTACCAAATACTGAATTAAGAGAACTGGATAAACCCTTCTGTGGTGTCATCAATAGGTTTATGTTATCACAAGTAAGCTATTTTAGCTTGCCTTAGGTCATCAAGATCAAAACCATTTTTTGTACTAGGCAGTAAGTATGTTTATATCTGCTCTAAAAGTGGGCATTGTAATATTGTGGTCAATGGAAATGTAGTCACTTTTAGCTACCCCCAGTGGTCTTTTAAGGAATTGCACAGTCTTGTACTTGCACTTGCATTGACTTCAAAAAGGAAAATCAGAGGTTGCCTCTTGAAGCTTGACTACGAATTCTGCAGGTCTGAAAACGTTAGACAGGCAGTTGAATCTCTGACATACATCAGAAATAGTTGTCGAATGGCTAAAAACAGGTAATGTGAAGCTTTTGGACTAGCCCTTCCTAATGTCCTGACCTCAGATCTGACATAAACATGTGTATTATGATTAAATGTTAAACATGTAAAATGTAAAACACAACTTTTCTGTATCCAACAGCAATCTACATCATGTTCCCCTCGGGGGAGGAGTTTGACCAAAGAAAAAAAAGGACCCCAGTCTTTATCCCTGCGAGCTTTCCACTCCACAGATGAAGTAGATGCTGATATCCGTCCTTTCCGTCTACGCAGTGAACTAGATCGCTCCAGTAGTGACCAGTCCTGTGACACTGTCATCCAAATAGACTCAGATGGTTTGGTCCATTCCAAAGCAGCCCCAATGCTGGCGCAGCCTGAGTTTGTTCCCATCATACCTTCTCTGCACCCCAACAAGGCTGACTTGGATGACCCTGAGTTTACAGCTCTTCTTCAAGAACTTCTGAGAATACCTAAACTGCATGGTGGAAAGAAGACGGAGGAAAGTGTCCAGAGAGATATTGAAATTCTGGCAGCAGAAAGGAAACAGCCAGAGAGGGAATGTCTTAAATGTGATACGTTTGCTGAACTTCAAGAACGTTTAGGTTGTATTGATGGAAGTGAGCTGACAATGGATATGCTGAGGTCCTCCTTAAGAGGGGCTTCTTTTAATAACATAACCAAGACACTTCCCCGAAAAGAGGCATCATTAGCGCCACAGGCACTGTTGAATCGGAGTATGGGCTGCAACCAGACCTCTCTTGGAGAAAAGCCAACAGATGGTGCTCTCCCTGGAGACAGTTTTCAGAGAGAGGACTCGGGTCTATATGACTGTGAGGAGTGTAGTGCAGGCAGTTCCAGCGAAGAGCTGCTTAATCAAACTCTGGGTCTTAACATGACCTGCCGCTCTGACCTTCCCAATTCTGGTGCTGTTAATTCAGGTAATGAGAGCTCTTCCCAGGGCTTTGATTCAAATACTCAGGACAAAGCTGCCACCAGTATCCCTGCCCTTCAGCCATCAGAAAAACAAGAGATTCATGACTCTGCTGACTGGTTCAAATCAGACAAAAGGGCTTCACCTGTTGGCAAGAGCTCCCCCATATCTCCTTCTTCTTCCTTTTCCCCTTCACACTCCTTGGCTAAAAGTGTTATACTTGGAGATATTTTGCCTAATCGCACCGCAGAGGAAATTAAGGAAATGAAAGCCACCATCACAGTAACTGTTCAGCAGCCACTGGACTTGAAGGGTCAAGACGAACTTGTCTTCTCCATGGTAGAGGAGGTGACTATTAGTGGAGCATATGACAAAGGGAATACGGGTGGAAACATTATTTGTATAAGGGATCCCATCCAATCACAAGGCCAAAGTCAAAGCAATGCCAGCTGCCAACCAATTAAGATTATCAGCAATGTTAGCGATGACTCTGCAGCTGCAGGCTCCTCTGATGATCAGTCTGCTGCCACAGAAGCAAACAATGAAAAACCCCAATATCAATCCAAGCGAGAGAAAAAGGTTTTGCCTTCATTTATAAACCCCATGTTGATAAATGCAGATATGGGCTGTAATTTAGATGGTGGCCAAGAAAAGGGTAGTCATGATGATGATAAAGAAGTCAAATTAGTGTGTGAGTTAAAAGGTAACAATCTCAAAGGTCCAGAGGACAAAAAAAATCTTGAAAGCAGGAAAGAAACTTTAGCTTCTGACACATGTGGCATCAAGAAGTCTGACAAGTCATGTTACTCAACAGCCTTAGAAGATAAGGCTTTCTGCAACAAACGTGAAGAAGACAAAGTGTTTGAAAAAAGACAGCAAAATACAGACAAGAGTCACCCTAGAGACTGCAAGCATGTTTGTACGACTAACAATCAAAGGGCCTCAGTGGGGGGAGGAATTGCTTGCAGACATGTTGAGAATCTCCCCAAGAGGACTGGTGTTTCACCTGGTTGCCATGAGCTCATCTTTGATTCTCCTAAAACAGGCAGTTTACCTAGAGTCTGGCAACATCCCAACCACCAAGACATCAGCACAAGGGGGGTGACATCATCTACTCCATGTAGCCCTGGGGGAACGCTGGAGAGGGGGAAGGGCAGACAACACTCTCCGGCAAACCACAGCCTCCATATACCCTCCCCTCAAAAATATGGAACAGATTTCAAACAGGATTCGACTAGCACTCTCAGAAAGGGTGCTGGGCCCTTTTTTGAGACCTCAAGTCTAACAAGAAAACATAAGTCAAGTGGAAGATATAAGTCACCCACAGAAGAGAGTAGCAGGCTTTTCAGTACCAAACTGGAGCAGCTGGCTAGTAGAAATAATTCCCTTGGGAGGACCCCAAGGGACTTCCCAACCCTGGAAAGAAGCAGCGGCTCCAAGGGAAGTATAGAAGAGCCGTGTAAAGCAGGTTACAAAGGAAGTTATGAGGGAGACTGTACCTTTCCAAGGGCCAGCAGGAGCCCCCGAAGAAATCCCCGGTCTGACCAGGGTCACCACCTCTTCCATTCTGAAAATATTTTACCTCAGTCTGCTAAGCACACCCATTCCAAGCTGTCAGCTGTTGGAAAACTTAAGATAGCTAGCCCCAAAACCCGCCGACTGTCTTCCCCGAGCATCAAAAACCTCAGCCTGCCCCACAAAAGCCTGCAGCAGCCCATTAACCGTAGTGCCAGTCTTTCTCCAGACAGTAAAACAGTAAGCTTTGAGCGGATGTCTTCCTTTTTTTCCTCTTCCCCTCCACGATCGTATCGCTCTGTCAGTCGGACTCCGAGCCAGAGCTCCACATGCTCCTCCACAAAATCTGTCATTCAGGGATTTGTCAATGGCCGAATCTCTGACCTCCTCAAGGAAACAGCTTCTAGTCCCGACTCAGCAGGACCCGATCAAATGACCGTACTTCCCTCCCCATACTGCCAGGTGACTGCTCCCCGCTCGCCCGATCACCTGAGTGGGCACGCAAGTGATACCACCAGCGTGCTGAGTGGAGATTTGCCGCCGGCCATGGGGAAGACATCCCTGCATTTCTCCAACAGGAGCAGTTTTGTGAGTAGTGGATATGACAGCATGATGCGGGACAGTGAAGCCACCGGCAGCAGCACTTCAACGAGAGATTCTGTCAGCGACAGAAGCGGCTCTCTCCTCAGTGTCGCTCGCAGTAGCCGCTCATCCCGGAGGCGAGGAAACACAGGTAAAACACCTGTATTAAATGCCTTTTTATGAACTGAACTTAAATGGTATTCGCTTAACAATTATAAGCTTTAATCCAAAGGATGAGGTCAAAGTTAATTTCCCACCCCAAAAGCAACAATTGCTTTTGTAAGTTTAAGTACTATAATAGAGCATGGCCTGAAAAGCTGAAAATACATGACATTTACAAGAACTAGTCACATATTTCAGATAAAAATGCAACCACTAACAATATTTTTTACATGAATGGCATTTCCACCATGGCATTTTTTCTTCTTAAGGTTTGCAGTCTGACCACATAACATATTAATGGGACATTAATTAGATATGACAAGCATCTGTAGATGGCATGCAGACCCAGTTTCCTTACTGGTGTTAAAAGTCCAATTGTGTATTGTGTGACATCATTTATATATGAAGCCAGTGACGGCAGACACTGATGGAAGTATAACAGCAGAAGAATTGCTGTGAAGTGTTGATCTAATATTTATTTATTAGCCTTTATCCAACCAGGTTAGTCCCATTGAGAGCAATGATGCATTTTACAAGCGACATCTGGGCCTCCAAGGGCCACATAAATTATAAAAGTGAATTATAATATTTGTTTTTTGCATTTAAAGAGCAAAAGAACTGATGGATATGCACAACAAAGAGCACATATATTGGACTTCATTTGCTGCATTATTTTTCCATATAAATTGCAATTTGATCCAGCACTCAGTCCCGTGGATTTTTGGATGTGTGCTTCTTCTCTCTAGTTTTCTATCGTCTGCACTTGCAAATCTTATTTACTAATGGAATTATATACACACAGACCACTGCTATGATACACAACGCCTTTTGGGGTTTGTTTTGATTGAAATGTTTCTTAGCATTTTTTTTCATTTTTTCTGCAATGAAGTCATCTCCACTTTGATGAAACAAAGCATAAACCATGTTTTTGTGTACTGTCTAGACAGAGAAACAGACACGATGTCTCCAGTCTTCTTTCTTATGAATAATATGGAAGCCCTGCAAGATGCTTTTACCCTCAGGCAAATATAACATATGGTCACAGTGGCTCCTCTACTTTTTTAACATGAAACTTTAGACTTCAAATCAACAAGCTCAAGGATAAAGTAAAATACAACACAGCAACACTAAAGATGATCAATAAGCTTGTTTTTCTTTTTCTCAGAGAAAGAAAAGAAGGAATTCAGATGCATTTCACAGCACTTTTTTCAATCTCTTAGGTACACAGCAGCGCCATCTTTCACATGATGCGACTCCATCCATGAAACACTCAACGAGTGGCGTTCGGTCTCGCTGGATGGATCGGGGAATTCCAGAGTCCTATGAGATCAAGGTCTATGAGATCGACAATGTGCAAAGGATGCAGAAAAGAGCAGGTGCTGGCAAACAGGTGCTGGGTTTATTTTGATTTTTGTTTTTGGAGGTTAAAGGAAAGTACATAAAATAAGACCTTCTTCGACGTCGTCATCCCCAATACCAACAGAATGGAAAAGGCAGACTGATATAAGGACCCTGAACCCAGTTTGAAGTTAGTAAAATGCCTAGATTCACAAATAAATAATGTATATTATTTTTTTACTGGCAAAATATTGAATTGATTTGTTAAATCAGATTTTTTTTGTATTGTTTCATTTCCTTAAATGCCACATTTAAATTCTGATAACAGCTGTTGTTGCTAAGCAACTGCTGTAATGAAAATTCAGTTGTGCAAAACTTTGAACTGCCCTCTTTTTAATCCTGTTTGTTGTGTAAAAACATAATACGAACATCTCATTGAGCAGAGGTGTCAAACTTGATTTCATCCCGGGGCACATCATCACTATGGTTACCGTTAAAGGAGATTTCCTGCGAATTCCTGGACTCTGTTGTAAAAGCAGAAAAGAAGAAGAAAAAAAGATAAAAGAATTTTTGTCATAAAATCTCAGATTATTCACCTTTATAATAAATTGAGACTTTTGTCCTAAAATCAAAATTTTCTTTCTTGCAAAATCATAAATTCAAAATAAATGTTGTCTTTTTTGTTTAAAAAAGAAAAGAAAAGAAAGCAGACTTTGTTGTAAAATTTTGCTAGACCACTAAGAGTTTTTTTCATTATCATACATTGACTAATGTCGCAAAATTTTGATTTTTTAACTTAAAATTATTTATTTCGTTTTTTGTAGGAAGATATCAACTTTTTCCAACATTTTGATGTAAAATCAGTCGTAAAATTGCCAATTTTGTATAACTTCAACTTTTTGTCCTAAAATCACAAACTTTAATGATCAAAAGGTTAACTTTACAAAAATCAACTTTTTGTTGTAAAATCTTTTGCAACCGTTCACAAAAGACTTTTAGACATGAACCAGCTACTTAACGGTCTCCTCACATATGTTATTCTGTTTTTTGACATCAGTACCAAATCAATCAGGCAGTCATATTGAATTCTAGCCATTTTTAGTATGACTTCATTTGTGTCCTGATTGTGGGAGATTTTTGATGCATCCTTCTTTACAAAATAGCTTTGTTTGTTTAGGTTTTTGGGCATTTGCTTATGTACAATTCTTAAGGCCAGACCACAGCATTTCAATAGAGGCTACCTGCGTACCGGTCAAAGTAAACATAATGAGCGGTGATATTTTCCTTGTAAAAATAGCAGGAGCAGTATGTCGACATTCATCCCTGTCCTGTCTTTCCCTCATGTTGAATCAGTGTCTTCTGTCTTATCTGCAAAGGGAGATCTTTTGACCTCTAAAGCACGTCACGCCAGCCATGAAGGGATAGATGTGTAGCTTCTTTATGTTGGAGCTATGTGGTGTACACTCCACAGCATTGCAGTAGTACACCATGTTGTCCGAAGATAGAAAACGATGCAAAAATGAATGGCTGAATGGCTTTACACATAAATAAACGAGGGAGTAATGACTTTTGCTGTAATTAGTAGAGGAAGTTTGCAAAAATTTTCCAACATGGTTTGAGAATTAATAACAGTGACATGTTTGTTTACAGTGTTGATGCTATAATATAATAATAATAATGATATAGCAGGCTAATCGGCTTAATAATTAATCACCTCCAGCATTTGAAGCTATTAGAGTATAAAGTTAGTCAAAGAGGTTTATTTGAGCAGTTGGTAGAGGCATCCATCAGTCTGTGGTGCAGGCGAAAAATCCCAAATTACATTGTTACAGGAAGATGACCCAGACCACCTCCATTTAGTTTTGCTGGACAACTAATACCAGGTATTAACATGTGTGAAATCAAAGTTGTGGGTTGCTGAAGATTTTATTTGTTAAACTGTCCCTGGCTTAGAACTCAACAAGGCTAAAATATGCTTGAAAGCAAAAGGCAGGGGCAGGTGGTGACGTCATGCCCCCATGACGCCAGGTCTGGCCTCCAGAGACTTTGCCCTGCCTCCACCAGTCTCAGACACTTTGATACAATTTTAATGACCACATGAGGGAAATTGGGTCAATGCACAGCAGGCAAGAACAAAGAAGAGCGCCCAACTACAAGGACCACAAAACACTACAGAAAATACTCTCTTGAGGAGAAAACAGTGAAGTCAACTTTTATTCATGTAGAAAACTGGAAAATAACATTTTGGCAACTAACTCAGTTGACCAAAGTGCTGTACAGACTCAAAAAATATATACAATCCATAAACCCCAAAATCAGCTATAGATATAACTAATAAAACAATGAGTGATTTTTTTTCTTTACAATTCCTAGATTTTTAACTTTTCAGATGCTGTTAATGCAAAACAATATATAGCATTGACTATAGCATTAACTCTAAAACAGTTTCTTCCATGTGCTGTGGTTGATATAATAACGGCAGCATGCAGACCTGTTTTGCTATTCTTCCCCAGAGGTGTTGTCTCTGGAGGTGCTGCTCTTCATCCAACCTTTAAATCTTACTTATCCATGCAGAAGGTTCCAACCAAAGTCTGTATTCCAGCCAGTACATCACGCAACATTATCTTCAGTGAAAGCACCGACGAAAAGAGCGATTGTTTCCCAAGAGGAGAAATCTTTTTAAGAAGACTTAATTTTTCAGAATCCAAGATTTTTAATCATTAATTTGTCCTATGAGAAATTAAGTTAAGAGTGGTGAAATGTGGGTGTATGTGCTTGTAATTTCAGGGTCCCACATGCTTCAGCGCCAAGCTGAAGTTTTTGGAGCACCGTCAGCAGAGGATCTCAGAGGTCCGACTCAAATACAACAACCTGAGGAGAGAGCTGGAGGAGGCCAAACACAGTCTCCTACTGGACGCCACCAAGTGGAACCAAGAGTGTCAGTAAAAAAACAAACAAAAAACAAAAAAAAACAACTTTATTAATAATGTTTACTCCCACTATGTCAAAATGTTTAAAGCAATATTTGAGCACAAGGAAATTCTTAGCTTTTTACCACTACACAGAGGTTTTGGCAGTTGGCTGGTCTGGAGCACTCAGATGTAATAACAACACAACGCTCCAGAGGAAAGAAATCAGTAATAATCTTGCCAAAGCAATTGTTGATGTGTGTCAATTGCCAAATTACCAAATATAAGAAAATGAAAAAGAAGAACTTTTGATCAAAAATGGTGGAAGACTTTGAGGAGTGGCTTTGCGGCTTTGATTTGTCACTGCTAAATAACCATGCAAACACAAATAACGCACGGAGATATAAGGAGTAGTAAAAGAAACGTTTGATATGGACGAATATGGGAACGTATGAAAGTGGAGTATAAATAGGCCTTTTATACAGCCATTTCCAAACAATTTGACATGTATCTATCTACACTGCAGGAAATTATCAACAAGTCAAAAACATTTAAGACGTCACTATTCCCATGAGTGGACGTCCCAGTGAGTTCACTCTTAGTTCACTCTCAAACCCTGAAATGCGCTAAGAAATTACAACCTCCCCAAAAAAATTCATATCTTTCAGGCCTGTTGTGAAGATGTTAAATCATAAAATTAATGACAATACAACAACAAAAAGGCTGCACAAATATGGCCTTTTTGGATTGGAAGTGTTGCCAGGAAAAAGCCTCTTCTCTCTTGGTTTTGGTTTACAGAGTTGTAAACACAGTAAGACTTCTGTAACTTCTGCCCTGGACGGATAGGGGATGGTCAATAACACAGCAGGGCAACGACACAGTACTTTAGTGTATTATGTTAAGTGCTGTCTTACTTTTCTTCCAGTTGATCTGTGGCAGACATTCGAGGTAGACTCCCTGGAGCACCTGGAGGCCCTTGAAGAGGTGACGGCCAGGCTGGAGAACAGGGTCAACCTCTGCAAGGCCAACATTATGATGGTCACTTGCTTTGATGCTTCAACGAGGAAGCGGCGTAAGACGCGAAGACGAAAAGTGCTTGAGCAAAGAACCTTGAAGGGATTCTGAGCAAAAACATATGATAAAAGACTCATTTCTTGTGTTTTCTATGTACAGCTGTTTCACTATCACTGACATTTTTAAGATTAGAAATTCAAAATGCATCTTCTGTACTCATTTCACTTTATGCACACCTTATGTTCAGTATAATATTTCCTCTGGTTTCTTTAAACTATCCCGGTGCTAAATGTCACAAGAGTGTACAAGAGTTAATTATTGCCTTCACAAAACATGTCAAGATCTTCTGATTAACCGTTTATGGTACAAGACATTAATTACACACGCACAAGTCCTCTTCATTGCCTCTTTATCAACATTCAATGCAATTTGTCTCAGATTTTTTTGTTTGCTTGTTTTAGATTGTGCAATATGTTTAAAGCCATCAGTTTTGCTCAGTGCAGCATCAAATGCTAATGAGACATTTTAATGTAGCAAATGATTCCAGTATTCTAATACTGGAATCTTTCATATCTTTGTAAAGAAGTGCGCTGAATATTAAATCAACATAAAGATTTTGCTTTAAGGCGATACACTAAATGACTCAGTCTTGGTTCATAAATGTTGATTCTGTGAAACATCTTCCACTGAAACAGAAATACTCTTCATTTTGCCCATAACTGGTGATCACAGCCCCAAACTGGTTTTCTTTTAATATTTGTTAAGGAGAACTATTAAAATACAGGCAACTTAGTTGAAAATTATAATATTTATAAGTCTAATATTGTGCTTCAGGCTTGAACAAAACATCCTCTTGGTTTTCCGCTGTCTCATTTAGTCATTTTTGGTTAAGTGGAGGTCAAGAAAAGGTTTGTCCATTAATGTTTTTTTTCCTGGGTGTTCAAACTGGTATACTGTGCCACTCATGGTGCCATTTTGTACATGTATTTTATTAAATGGTTAAAATGTTGTATTTTGTTAATTGAAACTCATGAAAAGACAGTTAAAAGTATGCTGAAGAAACTGAAGAAAAACATTGAGAAGTTGTTGCAGCATATTGCGGGCAGACGATGCTGATGGAAGTTACAACTCTCAGAAGTGGGAACCTTTCTCGTCAGCCTACACTTGGTCTTTGATCAATAAACTCACTGTTTAAACACATTAGTGAATGATTGGCGCAGAATATAAAACGTGGATCCTACTTTTAGTGTAATGGAGGAGTAATAGCTTTAGGGAAATAACGTCATTATGCCTAAAGAGCCTCATGGCTCTGAGCCAGTCAGAGAGGACACATCGATGTACAAACCCTGAACAATGTCAACCCAGAGCATTTAAGAAACATACATACAATGGATGTTTATTTGTGGATCTGTATATGGAAAGCTGTGTTTTTATGTTTCGAGATACTGGAAACTTTGCATTTTTGGTTAGTAAAAATTAAAGTCATTACACTGTTCTTTGCATTTGCATCTGTGGGAGGTGGTCAGGGGTTTTGTGCGGATGTCTGTGCACTCGATACTATGTCTGAGAGGCAGAAGGAAGTAAAAATTATCCTATATTCATGATTTGCAGCCACATTAGATGGCTTTTCCAGTCATCTCTGGCAAGTAAAAAGGTAATGAGAGCAAGTGGAGTTCAGCCCTGCAGCGGCCCAATTATGACAATTATGAAATCAGCTCTGTTAAAGCAGAGAGAAAATCTGAAAACATACAAACACACATATGTCTCTTCTTTGACTTTATTCCCTTCTTTGACTTTTTTCCCTGAGCCAGTTTAAACATGGAAATAGGCACTGTAGCTATTTGGTTTCAATATGGAAATTATGGTATATTTATACAATTGTATAAATAGGGGAAACTGGGGGAAATGGGGAGCATAACATTCCTTCCAGGTTCAGTGCATTGCAGGAATAGGTCGAACAGTATTTCCATCATGGGAGAAGAAGTGGAGGTTGTGGAGGAGGTAAATACATCTGCATAAGCAGCAGAATCTTGGTTCCAGACCAACAAGATTAACGTTATGGAGTGGTCAGACCAATCCTGGACCTTGATCCAACAGAAAACCTGTGGGGTGACATCAAAAATGTTGTTTCTGGGCTGCTGTGTAATCGAGAGGTTAAGCGGGCAGACCATATACAAGGCATAGCCTCATGCAGTGGATGGCGGGTTCAACTCCCAGCTCGTTGACAGTTTGCTGCATGTCTCTCCCATTTCCTCCGTCTCTCCACTCAATACAGGCCAGTAGAGCCAACAAACTCTTAAAGAAAAAAGTTTCTGAAAATCAAGAAATGCAGGGGAAATGCATTGTAATCTAATGGGTACCAGACGTTGGTTGACTCCATGTAATGCAGGAGCTGTGAAACAGTATTCAGTTATACAACTAAATATTAGTTCAGTGATTCAAAGAAAGATAAATCTTTAAGAATTTTTTAGTTTACACAGTAAATGTTTTGAGTTTGGAACAAAAAAAAAATGACGTTGGTGTATTTTGAACTGCCTAATATTGATTTTTCTTCAGTTAATCTAAAATAAAGAGTAAACTGTAACAAATTTGAAAACCTTTTCTTCATGGTTTGATTTGGAATAGAATGTACAGTGTTCCCAAAGGACTTGCAAGTTTGGCAGTAAAAGCTATGGTAAGGATTCGGAGATTTACTCACTTACAGCAATTAACTTGTTTTGATCACAACTGTATGTGAGCTAGTTTAATTGATAATAACTGTGTGGTAAAGCCAGCACCTGTCACAAGTAGGGGTGGGTGAGACTTCAAATTTTGCTGTCGATCCAATACCAAGTAAATACAGGGCCAGTACTGTCTATACTGATACCAATACTTTTTTAGCAATGATCAGCAATGAGTGTCTTAAATTCTTAAAATCTCCTGCTAAACCACCATGAGAGGTTGTAGGTCATTAACAGTCATGTCAGTCTTGTTATATCCATATCTCTGTGTGCATCACCTAGGTGAATTAACAAAATAATGAAGATAATTCAGTTTATAACCTATATTTGGATGTAGTCTAAATAGGAATATCAATTCCTCTTTGACGGTTAACGCAAAAAGGTTATTATATTTAGCAGTTTTCATATTTCAGGTTTGAGGTATATCTATATAACTAGTTCCAGTAAAAAAAAGATTTATTTCTGCTGACAGAAGATATGATAGTAGTTTAATGAGTTTGCTGCTCTGATTACCAGTTATTGAAAAAACATTAATTTGATAATGAGATTACTAAATCTTACTTTAACATCTACTGACTCTGATACTGCAACTAAGATTTTCCTGTGGTTAACCACATTGAGACTTAGTCTCTTTTTCATGTATGCTCTGGCTAAGAGGCAGGAATTAGCTAAAAAAGAAACTGCATCATAAGAAAAACACATACTCAATATAAAAAACACAGCAATGGAAACATATTGACAACAAAGAAGAAAATAAAAGACAACAACCAACGTACACCACAAAAAACAGTTACAACAGATACAATACACAAACTAAAAACCCTCACACTGCTCCTGTCATGAGAATACGTCAAATGTCTAAAATATGAAGGCTATGGTCAGTCTAAAAGGGTTATCTCGTGAGTCAGATGTGTGAAGGGCAAAGCAGTTGAGTCAACAAAATATTCAGGTTTTTTTGTTGGACCAAGATGGCAGCCCCACAGAATAGAGAAGGCCCGAAAAAGCTAAACAGTCCTGACTTCTTGACTTATAGTATTGTAATAGATAATTCGTAATCCGCTTCCCACTTGAATATCTTCTTCTCCCATCATCTAGCAGTTTTAACTGCTATTACATAATCATGGAGCCAGTGTAACACATCTGCCACAAGATGGCGGCCTCGGCGCGGATCTTAAACAGCCAAATAAGCCTGTCATGTAGGAATATATGTTTCTCCAGAAGTGTGGGGGAAGCGTAAAAAAAAAAAAAAAATCCCCGGATTGGAGCGTAAACAAGCGGTAGGACAGAGTAGTTTAGAGGCAGACGGGTGACGGGAGTGAGGTTTCTGCGGATCCTGCTGTAGGCCGGCGGGCAGAGGAGGGAAAACGCCGCGACGCTGCTCCAGCCAGGGCGTTGATGCTCAGACAACAAACTGACACCATCCACCGGTGGGTACAGCTCCCCATCCTCCTCGACGTCTATAGCCTGTGTGTTACATGACACGAACTTTCAGGAACAGGCTATGAGATATATATATATATATATATATATATATATATATATATATATATATGTATATATCTTCTTTTTTCTTCTCCCTCCATTTTTTATAGC
>JBAMYA010000017.1:7538368-7555537 GCA_037176975.1 Arrhamphus sclerolepis
CGACTGATCCGTGTAAAGGAAAGAATGAATGGGGCCATGTATGGTGACATTTAGAGTGAAAACCTCCTTCCATCAGCAAGGGCACTGAAGATGAAACATGGCTGAGTCTTTCAGCTTGACAATGATCTCAAACACACCACCCAGGTAATGATGGAGTGGCTTCATAAGAAGCATTTCAAGGTCCTGGAGTGTCTTAGCCAGTCTCTAGATCTCAACCCCATAGAAAATCTTTGGAAGGAGGTGGAAGTCCGTGTTGCCCAGCGACAGCTCCAAAACATCACTGCTCTAGAGGAGATCTGTATGAAGGAATGGGCCAAGATATCAGCAACAGTGTGACTTACAGACCTCTGTCATTGCCAACAAAGGTTATATAGCAAAGTATTGAGATGAACTTTTGTTTTTGACCATGCTTATTTTATACCATGATTTGCAAATAAATTCTTTAAAAATCAGAGAATGTGTTTTTTTGTCGTTTCCCCCCCCCATATATATATATATATATATACACTATCGATGAAGTTTATATACTATATAAACCTATGCATGTTATAAATAAACAAGAAAACAAATTACTTACCTTCAAAAGATGTAACATAACGAGACAGTTGGTTGAAAAAGAAGGAAAGAATAATCTGCTGTGCTGTGATACTATCCTTTAGCCTCCTTCTGAGGTGTTTTTTTAATTCTGCTGAATAATGGATGGACCACAGGCAGAAAGATGCTCCTTTGGTGATCGAGCAGTATTGAAACGTTTGTTTCTTTTTGTTCTAATTAAGATGTCCTAACACATCAACAGCTCAAACATCCTCAGTGTTAGAAAATCCTTGTATTGTCTTCAGTAATGAAACAAATATTTCTTGATGTCTTTCCTTAGTATATGTGATAATTAACAGCACAGATGGATAAGTTTCCAGCCGAGAAACCAGTGTGGAACTCAAAGTTCTTTAATACAGACAGAGGTGCAGGTATTTTTTGTTTGTACCAAAGGATCATTAGCTCAGGAAGATTTATCAACATTCGGTGTACCAGACCAACTGAGACTGAAGCTCTTCATTTGTGAGCGGTATTATTGGAAATCTTTACAAATGTACCATTAGCCAGACTTCAGAGTAATGAAGGCAGAGCAGTTCTCTTTCACTTTTATCCAGAGCTCAAACTTTATACATTTAAGCCCATTATTCAGCATCAAAGACTCAGCTCGTAGCATCATAGACCAACTCAACTGAAATAATTCCTTTTAACATGTCGAGGTTTTAGGTTTTCAGAAACACAGTTACATAATAATGTTGGCTTGTTTTGCCGTTTTCATTCAAAATAGATAAATTAATAATCAGATAATTACTTGTTAGAACCATACCCTTTGAGATGTGAGTAATTATAAAGGTTCACTATTCTTTGCTATATATACGTATTTGCATATTTTTTACCAGATGAATTGTGTAATCCATCATCATCTGTTCCCTAAAGACAGCACTTTTCTTTTTTATAGAAGAAGGTGAAAATGTACACTTCTGGAAACCATTTTTAACTCCTGCAGGGAGCTTATTGTTGTGTTTCTCAGTCCTTTTGTGTGTTCAACTGTATACTTCATTCACAAATGTAGAACTGTGGAAAACTGGATGAATGGATCTAATTTCCCAAATGGATGAATATATTGATTTTACTGATTGTGTGGCCTTTCTGTTTTGTAGCACCGACCACCCAATTTTAAATTGTGAATGCAATTACATTTTTACATTAAAACACATTTTGAACTGCAACACTCAAGATAATGCCTGCTTGCTTTTCTGTCAGCGTCTGTAGGGATATGTAACACTGTCTTTTATCTTTAATTCAGAGCAACTTTCCTTGATTTTATGCTCAGATATTGTACAAATCTTCCTCTAAACTCCTCTAAAGTGCCCTCTCCATTTGCAAACATGCTCTGCATGCTGACCTAGTCCAGGACGATGTTATTTGGACATGAATCTGCATTTTAGGCCAGTCATCCTCATTCTTTTCCTTTTTTGATACAAAGAATTAGTCTTGTTGCTCTGGCTTTGACTTTGATTTCCAGGGTACAGTACAACAAGGTCTCATTGGGTTGGACTGTACCAATGGATGCAGAGGTTACTGCATCTGGACACTGGATAGGCATACAACCATTTTTATCGTAAAGTACTCTGTAACCTTCCATCTTCTGACCATCCTGCACCTGTCGACTCAATGTCACTGTGAGATGTCCGCTGGCCTGGCCGACCTGTAGTCCAACCCTCCGACCACCACATATTTATATATTTTTATACCAGATATTTGTATATTTTTGTACCACATTATATATTTTTGTAACTCTCCTCTCTCTGTCCTTCATTTCCGCTATCTTGTCTCCCTCCTCATCTCTTTCTTTAGTTAAAGGGTCCCCCTATAATTGAGTCAGGTCCTGCTCAAGGTTTCTTAGCAAGAGGGAGTTTTTTTCTCGCCACTGTTAGGCTTTGCCATGTCCTTGGGGGTCATGCTCTGGCTTTCTCAGAAGCTCCTAGACACGACTTTGTTGGAAATAGATGCTATATAAATATAATTGAATTGCATTGAATTGATTTTATCGGCGAAAAGCGCAACAGAAATAAAGTTGATTGATTGATACAACCAAACAGAGGAATGAAGCATGAAGCAGAGTGACAACCAGACTAGTCCCAAGAGAGGTCTTCCTAAATGACATGCGGTGGAGGAGGAACAAGACTTGTTGGGTTTTGGAGTTAAAAACTTGTTGATCCATAGTTTTATCAGCAGCTATCTTGGTTGTTCAGAGCTGTTGGCTGCTCCTGTATGAGTCATAGCGTAAAGCCCACACCTGTCTTGTGACTAGTCCGAAACCAGACCCATTTCACAAGAGCAAATAATTGCAAAGTGAATGGTTACGACTGGTGAATGACTGAGTGACAATAGTGGGCCGACAAGTTAAACAATCTAAAAGAAAATACTGCTGTATATTTAATTAATATTTTCGAGTCAGTCTTTATTGCTTTGTGAAAATTTAGCAGCAAAAATTCTTTTTTTTCATGTATTTAGAGCATAAATACCAACCTGAAAAACTTCATTCATGTAATCTCACGTAAATATCAGATAAACAAAAAGCAATTGCATGAATCAGTCATGCTTTGCACATACTTACTGTCATTTTTATTGACCAATTATCCTGTGAATGGACTACAGCAATCTTTTAAACTGTAAAATGAAAATTTGTCCTATCTTGTTGACTGTCACCATTGCTGGCTTTTTACTAAAATGAAGTAGGGACGCTGGGCGGACCATCATGCTCTAATTTGCGTTATTCTACACCAGGGGTGTCAAACTCAGGGCCTGCGGGCCAAAATCTGCCCGATTTTATCTGGCGTGCATCGTAAATCATATAACAACAAAAATTTGTGATCTCGGGACAAAATGTCAAAACATTGTTTTTTTAAATTTTTGTTTGTGATTTTATAAGAAAATAATTGCAATTTTAGTACAAAAGTCCAATTTGTTTTAAAGGTCACAATTCTGGGACATTTGATATTTCATGACAAAATTTCATTTTTTGTGAAAGAACTATGTGATATTGCAAAAAATAAAAATACAAATTTTGTGATTGTTCAGGAAAAATATTTTTTTCGTACAAAAGCCTCAATTTTATGATAAAAGTTGCATGTTTATAAAATTTGAGAATTTATGGCAAAAAAGAAAAAAAAATCACTTTTATTTGTCGGTAGCTAGCAGGAAATCTTGTCAAAATAGCTCGTTGAGTGGCTGTTTAATGGTAACCATGGTGATGATGTTAAATCGAGTTTGACACTCCTGATACACACATATAAATATTCAAAGTGAGTTGTGTGGGGTTTTTGGTTTTTGTCTCTAAAGCCTTGGTGCCACTTGTCTTGCGTCGAGTCGTGTGAAACATAGAACATGGCCCGCCATGTTTACGGACGCTAGCTTGTCGTTACCACGGGAGAAAAACTTATTACAATGAAGACAGACACGGGTACGATTAGGGTTTATTACTTTTAATCGATTCAGCTAGCTACAAAATGTCCACCACTTCATACACCGACAGGATACAGAGAGGGAGTCTTTAATATTACATGCGTTGAGGACATCAATCTCACAGTTTAACCTATTGTGTCATTCAGGTTTAGGTATTTAATCACCTTACTGTAACTACTCGACATTTTGGCGATTTGGTGTGCATAGCTCTAAAGTACAGAAGCAACATAAAAACCCTTTATTTTTTTGTTTGTTTGTTTAAGTTTTTTTTTTCAGAGTATAGTTATTGTTATTCAATAATATCACTATCTTTTTTTTTTTACCAATAACAAACCACATGGGGGGAGGAGGGAGGGAGGGGGTAAACTTACAGATACAGTCTTCTTATAAAAGTAAGGTCTCTCAGAAATATGCATCTTTGCTTTACATTGCAAACTTTTATTTATTTATTTTTTTCAGAGCATCCAAAACCTATGTTACAGTACACAACCAGTCCTCATCTTTCATCACATAATCAACATCTTCATCGCTGAGCTGCATAATCGTTTAGAAAACAGGTCTTTTTTTTTTTGCAATACAACCCCAAGTCCTCGTTTTTTTTTTTTCAACTTTATCACTTTTTTTGTTCCCTTTTGCATTATTGTACAACAATATGGTCACAGTCGGCAAATATATAGAGACAGAAAGAGTGGCACTATTGCAAACTTGCAGGAGTATGGAACTGTGTCCTAATACGGAGCATGCGTTTTGTTTGCGATTTGCTTTTGCCATGTTATCCTTTTTTATATATATTTTTCAGACAGGTTTTATTTAGAAGACTAAAATCTACCATTTGTCATGCAGAGAACGCACAATTCACATCACTTGGAATGCAATGTCTAATACAGCTACAGAGAGTCTAGTTGCACATTGTCTAAACAGGAACTCAGAGTGATTGCGATGAAGGAAAATGTATCAACAGTGCTCTTTGCATTCTCTTCTTGCTGTACAGCCACTTTGTAAAACCATTCTGATGCTTCTTTCCCATCTGTGCTTTCCCTTTTTTTTGTCATGACGACACCAAAAGAAAGAGCATGACAGTAGCCATAATGGAATGATACAGTTTTACAAAGACAATACTGAGATACTGAAAAGGAAAAAGGATAAAACAAACAGTTTGTTTAGCATTCCTATTATATACTTGTCATCCAGAGCAGTGTACTTTTATATATTTATATATATATATATATATAAGATATGGAATAATATCTTATATGTATATACTGATAAAGAGAATAAAAACTTCACAAGTGAGCTAGAGAGCCATCAAGTCAGCACTATATACAACCTTTGGAAAGAATGATATACGGAGTATAAGAAATCATCTTTTTACGAGGACAATCATCTTGAAAAAGCTCGACAGACGACACACAGAACAACATTTACAATGTGGAGGGGAGGTGATATGTGCATGTGTGCAAACCTAGAAGGTCAATACCATGATGAAAGCATGTCAGGCGCCTGTTGATGTGTGGCACGAGACGCCAGGAAGATCATGCTCTGGGGTTAGGGCACTTAGCCACTGCCCAGCATCTTTGTGGCGCGCTGGTTGGCCTCGTCAATCCTGGTCTTGTTGGAATCAGCCTGGAAATGAGGAGAAAGAGAAGATTAGTGGGATATCAGCTAGTGAAGGGGCGTCTGTAATTCTTAACAGATGCGTACCTGAGTGTGTTTTGGGCAGTTAATAACTTTGCAGTAGGAGAAATGTTGACATAATAAAAAATGGAATCAAACCATGGTAAAATCAAAAAGTACCTTGTTCATTTGAGGTTGAATCTGCTTCAGACCCACTTTGATCATTTGATTTTTTATTGTGGCTTAAAAGAGGGGGTACTTTCTTTGATGCAGAACAAATCAGTCAGAGAATACATGCTCTCAAGCAAAGAAAAGGGGATTTTAATAATTTGTTCCCTCTAAAGACATGACATAGACTCATTCACTTATCATTTTTGCATCAATGTTTCTTGCATACAAAATGTTCCCTTTAAACTGCAGTGATGATTGTACAAATTACAGAAATATCATTATTATTGGTTTAAGCTGTGGCTGTGAGAGCAGCATTGGCAGAAATAGTAGTTTTTTTTAAAAAGGCCTGCTCCTATTTATGCAATTTTGCTTTATTGAATAGTCATTTCTTATGATTCTAATGATACCTACAAAGACCTAATCTAAGAATAACTCATCAGCCATCGCCCTCACCTTCATTTCTTAGAGCAGGCCAGGTTGACATACTTTACAGCCAACCAACACTGTTCATCAGACTTCTGGGCAGAAATGCTCTCTCTCTCACCCAGATTACATTCACAGGTGATCTGGTACACCTGGAGCCAGTTTTCTTTAACAGTTTGAATGCAAACGTCTCCTGAAGGACACTGAAGAAGCTGACTACTGACCTCAGGTGGCTCAACAAACACAGCAGAGTTTCTGCTAGTGTTTTCTTCCATAAAAATCAATGTGCAGTCTCACAGGGTGTATAAGCACCAACATTTGTGGAAGCTGCTTTCTCACAGGTCTTGAGCCAAGCCACACATACTTCTGCCCCTCAGAACTGGTGTTTTAATGTCACAACTAAAGTGGAACATCAGAGCAAGCTCACACAGGCAAATGGATGGATCACATGCAACAGAGTTAGCATTTATTATGAGCAGATGTGTTGCGTCTTTAAGGTTTTTCTTCAAAGACTGATTGGGAATGAAAAGTGCAGATCTTTGAAAAGCATCTTTTTTTAATCAGGAAGGGTGAGCTTTGCAACTTCACAAAGCAATTATTCCACCCTCCTTTTACTTAAGGCACTTGGATCAGGTAATTAAAAACTGAGCAAATCAGACTTGACATAGACATCAAACTGACATCAGATGTTAAAATGTATGATTTCTGCATCAAGACTGTCTGTGTTAAGCTCCATATGTGAGATCCATTCTAGCTTGAATTTTCCTGATTTTGATTACCAGCCAATGAAAAACTGGCTGTGCTCCCTATTTCAATGAACAAAATATATGTATTTTAAAAAAGGCATTTTCAGGCTCTAGTGGCCTTTCACTGACAACATGCAGATAGGAAATGGGGCAGAGATGGAGATGGAGATGACATGCAGCAAAGGGTCTCAGGTCAGGAGTCAAGCCTGCGACTGCTGCTGGAGGACTAGCAGCCTCTGTACATGGACTGCTCGCTCTAACCACTGCGCCACCAAGTGGCCCATAAACAACATATTTAAAGCAGAGCTAGCCCTGAGCTATTGTAAAGACAAATGTTGGCAAAAATAAACCTGAGTCATTTCTTAACCATTATATTGGAGATGGCTCAGGTAAAGTTATGAGAAACATGGAAAAGCATGTGCACCTTCTCCATGATCCTGTCGATCTGGCGGTTCTGGGTGTCGATCTCGTTGCCCATGTCGAGGGCCATGTGGCGCAGATTGCCGATGATGCCTCCCACCTGCTCCAGGTTCTCGTCCATCTCATTTTCCCGGGCATCGTCTGTTACCCTGAACACAACAAGGTGATATTTAAATACAGTGAGCTCTGCCTGAAGACCAGGCCACAAGTCAGTTGCCATCTGTGACACTCATCCATCTTTCACTTCTGATCCTCAGAGGAGCTGAGGTTGATGTCAGACCTGGACACATGAAGAATCATGCAGACTTCTACACAGCAGGATTTACCCACTTTATTTAGCCATGTGTAGTAAAACTGTATGTTAATCATACTGATTTACACTCTTGAACATATTATAAACATTTCATTTGATAAGAAAGCTGGAATGGGATATGAAAAAAGGAGAAAAAAGAGTTAAAAATCTTAATGAGTCATTCTAGTGCTACTAGAGTGGTGTTGTCCTTTGAGCTTCTGTTCCATAAAATACATTTTGAAAGGTATTTTCAAAATGTATTTTGAAAACATTCAGTTTTCAATTTCATCTGAATTCAGTATCATGAAAAATGAAAAGGAGCCAAATTAACATTTCAGTCTTTTGTGAAGGTTTATTGCAGAGCCAGTTCTCTATTTGGCATCAAAAGCACAAACTGTGACCTTCACAAGCTTAAAGGTGACATAAAGTTGGAGGTTATAACATGTGTGTGACATCATTTGATCAAAATATCACAATAGTTGATATTAGGAGGTGGAGTCAGCAGGTCCAACTCACTTCCATCTTCTGTAGTGTGTGCCTTATTTAACAATGGCATCACAGATTTGCATTGTAGGTTACAGTAAATGCAGCATTATGTAAATGTGTGTTGAGGTGGAGATGGGTAGGCTGGATAATGCTGCTCCGATCTGGTTCTGTGATGTCACAGGAGCCTGTAAACCTGAACAGGTCATTGAGTGACATGTTTCCATAGACCTGAGCATTTTTATTTTTGGTGCTAGTTTGGGTTAACCTGAGCCATATAATAAATTAAAATGAACTGAAACAAGCACAATAAACTTAAATATGGACATTTTCAGTGCCTTTATTTTCGTATCAAAAAAGGATGCCATCCATTGAGCTGCTCAGAGTACTGAGACACCATAGATCCAGATTTATCTCGACTAAGTTTCAGAGTTTGCTGCATTTGCTGTACAGCTGGATAAAGTAGCACAAAACTGTAGCACAGACTTCAAGCAGGCACATCCAGCATCCAGTAAAAGATGGTTCTGGAGGGAAATGATTGACTCCACCCCTTAAATAGTTGAGAAGATGCTCTGCATCTTTGTGTTATTTTGACCAAAACATGACAGATATTTCAGGAAGACCAATTTATTTTTGAAGGACATCATTTGTCTCCTTTAACCATCCTAAGCCTTTATTGTGAAATTTGCAAATGTTAGGCTCTGAACCAATATAACTTTTGCTCAATATAATTTGTGTGTTGGTTAGCTTCCGTTCCTTAAATTCCTTATTCCTGGTGAGAATAAGTTCTTATGTTCTTCTCTTGGCACAGAAAGCTCAAGCTCTCTCATCTTACCTGCGAATGAAGCCTCCACTGATGGCCATCTGTTCACGCTCGTCCACCACACGGGCGGGCTGGCTGGCCACCACCCCGTCCTGGTTGTTCCCCCAGGCCTTGCTGGCTCCGCTCTTCATCCTGGATGGCGGCAATGACGTGGAGGGCGAGAACAGACAAGTTACTCAACAGTTTGCCTGCACGGTGCATCATTTACCTCAACCAGGCTGGCTTCCCATTAGTCAAATCTACAAAGAGCCTTAGGTTGGAGGTACTGCAACAGCATGTCCATATGTAAATGTATATATTTAAGTATGTAGCATGGTTAACTGACACAAAGGTGTTAATTGGTTTCATGCATCCAGCACATAAATAAATGGAAGGGACTAGACTAAGTCAAGCAAAGCATAGCAGGCATGGACTGGGTTTAGTAGGTACAGGCTCATTCTGTTGTTATACAGTACTAATATGTGTGATGTTATATCTTATACATGTATAACATTCTGTCCAGAATCAGGCATACCTTGTATCATCTAGATATCATCTAGACATGCATTTTAACAGCTGCAACATTCATGATGACTCTTTTTCTTTTCTTTCTTTTGCAGAGACAAACCCCGTCCCACTCCCAACAGTTAAACAGAGACAACACGAGTCTTTGGCAGACAAAACAACACAGAGTAACAGGACTGTCACACTCTCAGGAGGGACGACGATCAGTGCTGAGAACAAACTGCAAAAACGACAAAAGGAAACAAAAACAAAACAAGAAACTGGAGGGAGTTAATAGAGAATAACACCACCGTTCCTCCACCTTTTCGAACACCCTCCCCCCACGCCCCCCACTCCCTCACTCTTACTCTTACCCCCACCCTTGGCTACACCATTTCAAATGTCACCACTTCCTTCCCGGGTTTGTAGTTCAGGCAAATCTGGAGGTAGAGGAGTGAAGAGTGCGATCAGGATTTTGACAGTAACACGTTTCAGAGGAATACGAAGCGACAAATGCAGCTGTGCTAGCATGCTAAGCAGTCACAGCTAAGCTGCATGGCTTTGAAAATAGTCACCTCCATTTGCCTGTCAAACCTCACAGACCTCTACTTGTCTGATTCAGCTTCAGCACAAAACAGTTGGGAACTGTGTTGTTGCTTTACTGTGTTATAAGGCACTTTTGACATGTCTTGGGGATTATTAACACATCCACACAGATTAATTCCACATCCGTTCAGCAACATTCTGTCAATTCTTTACCTTTACATGAGTTTCAGTTGCTGAGTTGCTGTGTGGATGGATTCTAGCTGTAACAGGGATGGCGATGGCTCAGCCTCCTACATTGCTTTTATTAATAGAAATGGACTGAGGCGAGGCCTCGCTTCGCTCTCTGTCCCTGCTGACACACAGAAATATGGTAAACATACAAGCTACCCATGTCTGAGGCTTTCATTTTTCAGTTTTCTTTCTCTTTATTCCAGCTTTTTTTTTTTGTCTTTTATGTCTTTCTTCTGTAATAATGTTTATGTTCCTTTCCCATTGCCTCTCCTCTCACGTCACTGTCCTTCTCAGCTTACTTTCAGCACAGATTTAATGCATATTTATAATCAGGTTTGCTGCGATTGAACTGAGATGATCTGATTAGCTTCTTTGAGTATTGAAAAACCCCATGGTGAAACTAAATTCATTCACTTTAATTTATTCCTTCAGTAACTAAGCAAGATGATCCATCCACAAATCAGTGGCACACAGATTGACTGGATATGAAGGTATTAGGCACCAAAAAAAACAACAAACTGGAGTCAGCTAATTCTGATAGACAGCCAGCTTGCTAGGGGGATTAGAAAATATATTGAGCAGCTGAGCTGCAAAATTCCAATAAAAATATGTATTTTTTTTCCTCCCTCTAACATCATTTTATGTGTGCAGTCAGTTTGAGTCAATGTCCCAGCAGGCTATCATGCCAGTATCTGATACGGCTGACCTACATGTGAGCGAGTTCCCCACGGGAGAGGGGCTTAGCAAACAGTGATGTTGAGCAGCCAGTGCAGGATGAAGGCTAATTTAGCACAGCACTCTGCAGGAGAGGTGGCACTGCAGAGAAACTGCACCAGAACCGAAGGGGAGAAAAACAAGGCAGCAGTGGGCTGGATCACCACACGGAGCCATGTACAAGACAAGGGTACCAGGCGGTGCATGCGCAGCGGCATCAAGTACCCATTTTACACATCAGACTTGACTGCATCCTTGAAAAGTCCTGACTGCGCATGTGTCCTAACCCAGTTTTCCTCTTTCAACCACAACACAGATCTCTCCTGTTTTTTCCTCTTTTGCTTCAGATGTGTCATGCTGTCAGTTTTTCCCCGTTTTTCCAACTGTATTCCTTCAAACAGTTAATCTTTTTCCCATGAAACCTTTCTTTATCTTTCATCTATCGCTTCCGTTTCCATGGAACGACTTCATTTAAGTTCCTCTCTTGGATAAGATTTAATCTATAAACTTGCAGCTACAACCATCCTGACAAATGCATATGATATGAATTTAATCCCAATAACAGTTTAAAAATACAAGGCACATTAACTATTTTAACCTTAAATACATTTTTTATCACTCTCTTCTGTTTGTCCCCTACCTAACAGCGTTAATTTAAAGAGTTGCTCACTTAAGTTAGATTACAGCTCAAGGTAAAGCAGACATGAAAAGATTTCATCATCACCATGAACATCATCGTCATTGTTAACACCAGCATCATTATGTATAGCATTGCTGTTATGAGTTGCATTGTCATGCATGCATGAGCATTCCAAGGGTCATGCTCGCCAGTCATTCCATGTCATTGGCACTTTAGTGGTTCAAAAATGCTCAAGGAAGGGGGTGTTTCAGGAGGGGAAACAAAAAGGCATTGTTGCCTGCAAAACGGTGAGGAGCTACTGGATGTTAGAGCGGTGTGGTGGTGGTAAAGATCATGCAGATGAGGAGAAGTGTCAAACAGTCCTTGACCGGGCTGGCCCAAAGGCATTGTGGGACCAAGATCACTGAATTTGCCACTTAAAGTCAACATTTTGAGGTGATCTGAGTGCCAAGATGCTTTGGGAGCCTCAGCCGCGCTCTTTTGGTTAAATATAAGTGTTTTTGAAGTTGGTGGAGGCTGACAGCTGCTGCAGTATCACCTGCATTAAAAGGACTTCCATTATACAGCTGTTTGGAGAAGTGGAAGCTTAGAGAATATGGCACTTGGTAGAAGAGTGTTAATAGAGGCACTTATCAATGAACCATGGCCTTGGCTGAGTGGAGGAGAACTTTGTTAAAAAAAAAAAAAATAGCACATGGAAGCCTTTCATCTATGTTTGTTTTGAAGTTTGGCTTCATGTAAACTGTGTCTCACCTGTTGATTTCTTAATGTCTGGATTTCAGAGTTTCTCAAGGCCAATCATGGAGTTGGCTGAGACTGATGGACAAGGGGTTGCTTGCCAGATATGGAGTTATCAATTCTGGCATGATGCATTTCTGGTGGCCGAGCTAATGGAGAAGCTGTGATTGGAACACTAGACTGCTGTATGTGCTTGCAGTCATGTGAATGCATGTAAGTCCTATATGAACTGCATTAAAGTTGAACTGAAATTAGATAACACTCCTATGATAATCCAAAAAAAAAAAGAGTCCCAGATAAAGAGTCCCAGATAAATATACTGGCATGTGAAGATATTACTGTGCTGACGCACCACCAGGGTTACATCGGTTAACAACAGCTGAAGGGTAGACAAACCAGAGCAATAGTGAAGACAGTTTATAATTCCCAATATTTTAGAAAAATCATTGCCGTAAACAGGTCAGAACGCCAAGGACAATGCTTTCGGCTGATATTGTGCATTGCACCTGACCCATATGGCCCCCTCACAAGAGAATGAACCCACGTGGCTCATTTGTGCTGAGTCACACCAGGCTGCCTGGTGCTCACCAGGCTCCAGGGTGAGACCTGGGTGATCCATGTCCAGAAAAGGGATGTGACAAGCCCCCCCGCCCCACAACAAGGATGTTCCAAGGATTCAAGTTCCAAGGATCACATGGGCCCACAAACTCCTCTGTCACCAGTAGATGGTGATTCAAAAATGGATTGAAAAGGCTAGGCTCTACTTTTACTGGTTGATTTTTGATCACAAACTTTGGGGTGGTCTCTTTAGGAGACTGGGGGAGATTCAGAATTCGGTCACTGCTCCTCCACATTGAGAGGAGGTGGTTTGGGCATCTCATCACGAAGGCCTCCTGGGGAGGTGTTTCAGGCCCCAACCACTGCTTCAGTATCTCCGTGGAAGAGTTGGAGGAGGGATGGATGGATATTCTCATTATTCTATGAATGGATTTCAGTTTGAAAAAGAGATTGATGTCTATTATACACATTTGGATTTTCTTTCCCATATGCTCATGTGGTGATTTATCTGCCAGCATGACATATTAAAATAAAAGCTCATTAGGTAAAGTTTTCAATTTGTGAGGCTTTCAAATTGCAAATGTAATCTCCAATCAATCTGCCCTCACAAGTGCATGTAGAGGTAGAATCAGTTTCAGTGACTGATTTTACTGATGTTTTAGAAAGGAGCTTCAACTTCAGCATACTGCACAGAAAAGGTTTTATCCTCCTTCAAACAACACAAATTTCAGTTCCACTTTAAGTGCACTGTGATTCTGTGTATGGAAGAAAGTTAGAAGTTTGTTTTTTTTTTCTAAACAAACAAACAAAAAAAGAATCTGAATCTCCTGTGTCCAACTTGTATGGGTGAGAGGGACCAGGGTGAATGTTTTTTGGAGAATGGAGCAGAGCGGACTATTGGCTGATGGCCATCATGATGCCACTTTCTCCTCGATCGTTTTTTTTTTTTTTTTTTTTCTATTTCCTAGATATTTAGTCTTATTTTTAAGAATGGCAGGCAGGCAGGCAGGCAAGCAGCACCTACTTGTTACATGGACAGGAGCAAAGACCACAGAATTTCCCTAGATCGTTCAAATTCTTTTCTGCATCCTTCATGTCCTTATTGATTTGGTCCATTCCCTCCTCGATGCGCTCCAGTTGCTCTGATTAAACACAAGTCATTTATCCCCCATAGAACGAAGCACGAGAAGAGAGAGAGAGAGGAAGAAGAGGAGAGAAAGAGAGAGATCAAGAGAAGACAAAGGAGAGAAGACAACAACTTCAGACACCCACTATGACGAAAGAATGTAAAACAAAAAAGAAAAAAAAAGAAAAAAGGAAAAAAAGAGGAAAAACTGGACGCCACCACATATGTAAAAAACCTTTGGGGTACATCGTCAGTACCTACTTGTTACATGGACATATGAAAAGCCCACAGCATTTCCCTAAATCTTTTAAATTTTTCTCGGCTTCCTTCATGTCTTGGTTGATATGGTTCATGCCATCTTCAACACGATCGAGTTGCTCTGGTCAGGACAAAGGGATGACAGTAGTGGAATGAATTTCATTGACTGACAAAAATATGAGTTATGATGAGCAGCAACTAAGTTGTATTCTGGTATGTAGGTTATGTAAGTGAGAGCCACTGGACAAGGCTTCTGAGGGGTGCCCTACCAAAACTATGTGCACCTGTGGGGTTTTAGTTCAGAAAATGACTTATTTGGAACTGGAGATTTATACTGAAAGATCAGTAAAACATTTTGGTTTTCTTTATTATAAAGTAACAGATCAATACCCCTCTCAAATGTCACTCAGTGCAGTCTGTTAGCAAGTACATGTGTTTATCTCCAAAAAATGTTTCTTGTGACAAATGTTAAATGATAAAGTCACAGGACTGCAACTGGGTAAAACGCCAACCAACATTTTGGGAATTAGCTGATTAGCCTTCAACCCCAGAGTTTTATAGGAGGGAATGTAGCATTTTGTTTTTTGTTTTTTTCTCCAGAAGTCAGAAGTGGCTTGCTACAGCTATTATACATAGTTTCATGGTCTCATTTTACACAGCTGTCTCTACACAAGCTACATGCACAGGACACAACATGTCAACGAGAACATTTTGGAACTGATTGGAAGGTCATTTTAGCACTTCTGACAGCAGGTCTTAATGCTCACTTCGGATATTTGGCAAATTCTATTTTTTCCTGTGCGGTTGTACATGTCAGTATCTTAAATGTCACCTATATCAGACAGCGGTGTGATCTAGCTGCTGCTTTGAATACGCAGAGAGATGAAACGATATAAAATGCAGTAGTGTGTCCTATATAATTTATTTTTGAAGTCTTTTTTTCTTTTTTTTTTTTGCAGTAGAAGCCGGCAAATTCATAAACAATTTATGATGAGAAGAAGACTGAGAAAAAGGGGTGCAAAATTCATATGTTTGTTTGTGGTAGTCCAAGCTAAAGTCTTAACAGTGACATCAGAGACTGATGAAAGATGACCAAAGCCTTAGTTTACATATAGTTACCCACTTTTATTAGCTAATTATTGGATACACAAACAATAGTATTTATGCTCTTATCAAACTCTGGGCTTGATGGAAAATAAGCTAATTTTGAGGTGGTGTATACTTTTAATGATGTCAAATCTCTCCATCACAAAGCAAAGAAATCTGACTTGCAGCGATTTAAAGTACAATGCCAGCATCATGCAACACAGACAGGTCTTGTCCACTTAGTCTTAAGGTCTGTAGGCTACAGCGAAGCTGCTCCGTTATTTTAATGCATTCCACTTTTCCTGCTGTGCACTATAACGTACCCTGTTACTAGAATAATACGTATATCAAAGAAACACTGAAATCAGCAGCTCTGTGACCTCTAATGGCTGTGGATCAAGGTGGAAATAGTATACGCGTACCCTTTCCTCAAATTTAAGTGAATTTGCTGCCACCATGGAATGGGTAAAACTCACCTGAAATCTGCCTGTGTTGCTTTACCTGGCTTTTAAGTGCTCAGCTTAACTGAGAGGATTTAAATTCTGTCTGGATTCTGGTTTATGAGCATCAGGGCCTTTGTCATGCTGAGGTGGTGGATAGTGGGTTGGTGTCAGTTCAACAGCACAAAGCATTTCCATCTTGATGGTGATATAAGGAAATAAAGTTCAAGCACAGTGTGAAAGGATGTGGCACGGTTAAATATGGAGTGGATTCTCAAACTGCTTCACTGATTTGTTAAATCCCTGGTTAGCATGCATTTATTTTAGTAGATTTGAATAACAAAGAAACAGTTTAAGTCAGTGTCATTACAGTGAAGTGGAGTGGAGGCATTGAGCATGATGCACCAATTAAAACACTCATTAGGAGAAAGACTATCTGTGGCTTAAAGTAAAAGATTATATTTCATTTGAGCAGAAGTACACCACTTATATGCAATGATTCATATAGAAGTGTTCACAAACCATTATTCAAAACAACAAAGATGGTTGCAGGATTCCTAATAGCACCTTGTATCAACATTTTTGTTTTACTGCAAAAACCAACAGCAGTGATTTCCAGGGATTCCTACTCCACCGCCTTATGTTGGTGTCCAGAGAAAAAAACAGTCAGTTACTGGAGATTAGGTCTGAGCTCTACTTATACAACCAGTTAGCCTCTGCAGCTGGTGTTTGACTATTAACCTGCAAGTGCAGAAAAACTCTTGGGACATTATGAGTGAGTGCATAAATGGATAGTCACAGGAGAGATAGAGCTTTCACACACATGAGTGAACAGGTGTTTTGGTGCAATTAAAGGTCCTGCACTGTTCGTGATTCAGTATGAAAGCCTCCCAGCCTTCGTTTCCTCTGGAGCCATAGAACACAAAAGTATGTTTTCATAATACTCTGCACATTCACAAATGTTTTAACATCATGTAATTACTACTATGTAAATTGTTCGAAGGTACGTATTATTTATGTTAATGTGCAACCAGGGATCATACAAATCAGTATGTGAGTTGAGAGATGAGTGGTTGAATATGTTGTCAAATCAATCTTTTCTCTTATCCAGCAGTAAAAGAGTTGAATAAATTTAACTGTTGTCAGACCTCTAGCAGTTACTAAACAAAAAGGCTGCAGACGGTTTAACATAACATATATGTAAAATAATGACTTCACGTACTGATTAAACCATTTAGCCTAACAGTTACTTTTACTGCAGTGCAGTTTACTTTTTTCTTTTTTTTCTGTAGAAACAGATCAGAGATCAGCCTTGAAGTTACAAACTTCCACAAGAACAAACACTTTAACCCAGCTGCTTTTCTGGATCATGTTGGGC
>JBAMYA010000017.1:7555637-7570464 GCA_037176975.1 Arrhamphus sclerolepis
GGCCCCTGTGGAGGCTCAAACCAGGAACCTTCTTGCTGTGAGGCAACAGTGCTAACCACTAAGCCACCGTGCTGCCCGCAAGCAAATTATAAGGGCCAAAATCAGAAGATAACAGGCAAACAAAATCCAGGAAACAGGTAAACAATGAAAGACAGAAGGGAAGTCACACACTAAAGTTATGAAGGCTAGAACACCGACACAAGGGAACAAGATGATGTGGCAATGAGAGGCTGGAGCTCTCCAAGCTTTGTTATTGTTTAGCTCTAATATCAACAGTTGTGACACCAAACAGAAATCACTTACCCTACCTTTAATACTAACCACATTCACAGAAATACTTAGTCCTAAATTTATGTATTTCAGTCGCATAAAAGACATTTCCATCCATTTGAATTACACAGATTTAAAATAAAAAAGGCTAACAAACTTATTATGATTCATATTTGTCAGTCAAATGCAAGTGAAACAATTAAGAATGAGATTTATGTAAAATTACCAATAAACCCAATGCATTTAAAATGCATAATGACAGATTTATGCATACAATGCATCTAATTTGGTCGCTGGTTCGAACCAGCATACGTATCCACAAAAGATTTATTATCGTTTTTGTGTTAAAGCTATGTAATTCAAATGGGTGGAAACTTATATGCAAATGAAATACATACATCTTAAGACTATGCCTAAATATTTCTGGGTGTGCTGAAGACATACATGTTCATCTGGTGAAACCTCATGTTCTTATCTACAATTGTTTTTCTTCCTTTCTTGAGTACAGCAAAATGGTCTTATTGGGTTCTGTAATGTGACAGTACCCTGAAAATTTCAACGACTAGTTGAATGAAATATTTTAAGATTCTGTTTTAATATTTTAAGACCCCAGATAAAGTGGTATGATTAGGTTATGCTGGTTGATTGATAGGTTGATAGGTTGATTTGGCAGTTGCATCAGGCAATCCAATACATTTGATCTGTTTCATAAAATAGACCCTTTCCATGAAAGGTGGGGCTTTTTTTGTTTATGTTTTTGTATATAAGAATAAAACTTGAAACAGCTCTTCGTGCCTCGTACTGTCGCAGGCTGTGCAGTGGTGAGGATGTCTGCAAAGTTCACTCAGAATCACCAGCTGCCTTTATATATCTGCCTCACATCCTGTAACATCCTTTCTCTAAGACTTGTCACATCGTATTAATGTGTCTCTATCAGTACTATAAGCGTGTAATATTGAATTGTCAAGACTAAGAAAGTTGCTTTATTCAGAAGTCAAGAGTCAAGATTTGAGGTTGTTTATTTGTCAACTCAACCAGAAAGTAAATACTATACTTTCAGTTAAAAATAGGTTTAAAAAAAAATCCCTTAAAAACTACACTACACTATGGGACAAAGACATCACACAAAGGAGAAGTGACAAGTGCACAAAGTGACTAGTGCAGCAAGAAATGTACATGTGCAGAATGAGGTAATGAACCAAATCTAATAAAAGTGGACAGACAGGGCAGAAGACTAAAGACAATTTCAGTAGCTTTAGAAGCTTTAGCAGAAGTTGTAGTACCAAATATCAGTCCATGTGCTCCACACTGCAGAAGGATTTCTTTCAGTCACATTTAACATCTGAATCATTTAGAGTCTTGCATGCCTCTCAAGTCTCCTGCTGAGACAGACTCACGCATAAAAGTGTGCATGCACGCACCACTCTTCAACAATTTCTCACGCTACTTCACTGAACTCTTCCTCTTGCACAGGATGCACACAAACACATGCGTACTCGCACGATCACACACTCCTGCACCATGTAATAAAACACAGAGTCTACCACCCACCCTGCAGTACAACACAAAGAGCTGTTAGCCTTCCCACCCCATCCCTCCTCCCTGCTCCCATTGGCTGAGAGGCTTGGATGCTGGCAGTGTCTCTGACCAATGAGGCGTCTCCAAGGTGATGTCATGGAGGCAGCATTGATGCTGTTGCTGATGCTGTTGCCCAGCGCCTGCATCCACATAGCCAGACCGGGGTAACCGTAGTCAGCGGTCCAGCAGCAGCAGAGACTTCAGGAACAGAAGGGGGGTATGTCTGCAGCACCTATGTTACATCACACATCTGCTTTCTGCTTGATTCAATGTGGGTTCTCATTGTATGCAGTTTCTTTTTTTTTCTTTTGCATAACTGGACCTCGGAGTGCGTTTGCGTTTGAGTGTGGCGGTGGGGTGTAATGGGGTGAGGATGGTCATGATACGATGGCTTTTGCTGGTGAAGGGAAGAAGGGAGAGAACTCAGTGTACCCATAAAATGCAGTGTAACCTCTGTCATTTATTATTGATCCCTCACGAGTGTAAATGCAGCTTTTGCTTGGCTTGCTCGGCTTTCAGAGAGGAGAGTGGGGGCGGAAAATGAGCGAGTTTGCATGCGCTGAAAAGGAGTGTTCGAAAGGCAAGGACAGAATCAGTAACTGGGAGATCATGAAGAGTGTGAGAACAAGTGGAAAAGTCAGATTAACAACTGTGAAAAGTTCTGAACTGGCTTTTGTATTTGAATAATTTGAACCTGGAAAGTATCTTGTCTCCAGAAATATTTGCATGTAAGTATTAGGCAGAAAAAAATGCCTCATAAAGATGTGTAATTTATAAGATATATTTTGCCTTTGAATTTTTTCATAACCGCAAATATTCTTAACAATTAGAATATGTCATAACTTTCACTTAAGCTGGCAAATGTTGTTAAAAATGTGCCTTTAAGGAGGCATGGTAATGTAATCAAGAGTGTGCAAATAAGCAAATTTGGGTTGAACAACAATGTGTTATTTACGTTTATGCATGAATTCAATTAAAATTCAAAAATCAAAACTACTTTATCATTAAATTTAGTTAAATATATAAATAAATATTCATATATTATAAATATGTAAACATGACAACCTGCAAAATTGGAAGAGTGATATTTACAAAAATAAAATAAAATGAAAAATAAAGATCCACACAGCACACTTTAAGCTAAATCTCAGTAATTTTAACTAACAGCAAAGCTACTCTAAGTATGAAAAGTTCAGTTAATTGAGACTTTTGCTCATTATTTTAAATGCCAACACTTCCCTCAATATAAAATTATTATATTCCCAATGACTTTCAAAACGTGGTCTGACAAAATCCACATTTGGAGATGACGGGCGTGGTGGAGGCATGGCTGAAACAGATTAGAGTTTTCTTGCTGGTGTGGCATCTCTGTTTCTTTAGGAATATATTTTTTTTATGTTTGGCTTCATTAAAGCACCAAAGTGTCTTGATTTTGTTCAGGATAAGATTGTGGTTTGGTTCAGTTAAACTATTTCACTACCGCATGGCAGAAGACAAACCACTCCCATCTTCAACAGGCGTCTCCTCCATTGTCTTGATCATCCATTGAACTTAAAGTCAAATCTAAAATATAAAGATAGACAACTCATCACAAATCTCTTTATTGTTTCGTATGCAAACTCATTAAATAGTTTCATAGTCTAAAAAAAACCCAAACAGATATTTGACAACTTAGATGAGAAATGTTACCTTCAGCCTAAAAGGAGGGCGGTGTTCTCCTAAGAGAAATCCCTCCATGAATATTGTAGTACATTAAATGAGTTTATGATGATATAACTGTCAGCAAAATTTCACATCAGCATGGTCCCAAATGTTCCCTGCAGCATGCCTTTGCAACCTGCTTTCTTTCTCTGTGCAAACTAGCAAACAAGACACAAAGCATCATTACTCCAGCAGGAAACAGTTCATTGATCTGCAACCTGGGTGGTTTTATAAGATGAGATGCAAATGTGTGTGTGTGTGTGTGTGTGTGTGTGTGCACACATTCCAACAGGGTAAAACAAAGCAGTACATTTACTGCCTGATTAGTCTTAGATTAACTGTGGGTGTGTCACTATCCTTATGTCTGTGAGTTCATCCTTGCTGTGGTGATCAGGTAAGAAAGAGTGTGCCTGCAAAATAAAAACAGAAATTCAAATGTGAGAGCTGTATCAGTCTTCTCTTGTATCTCCTGACAAGGAGATGCTCCACACCAGTGAAACAAGTGCCATTTTGCATTTCTAGAAACCACAGATATTGTATGTAAGAGTCAACACTTAAACTCCCCTGCAACACATGAATGCACATGCTGCATCTAAGCAAACAAGTCCACATTTGGTTGGAAAGATACAAGTACCATGAAATACCTCTTAAAATATTATGTAATAATAATAATAAGAAGAAGAAGAACAATAACTTGGGCCAGGTTCAGAAAAACTTTATTTATCCCCATGGAGCAATGAGGGCTAAGAGCAGCTTGTACAAGGAATATGAATAAATTACAAAAGAGAGGAAAAAGCAATAGACACAGTGCAAGAGAAGGAATGAGTCTCAGTGTTAGAAGAGATGATGTACATGGGATGATACGCCCTTTTTTAAATATGCAAACAGTAAGATAGTAATATGTCAAAAGAAAAGAAATACAATGTTATATAATACTGTACATTGTAGTGCAAAATCAGAAGGTTATACACAGATATTGAAGAGTCATTTACTGGGTTATATACAGTACATCAACCTCCTTGTTAAGGTCTACGTAGGATAGATAATTAGATAAAACAGGTCAAAAAACATCTTACAGTAGGTTTTAGAGAGCAAAACCACTGCCAAAATTGTGTTTTGTTGCAACTGTACTTAGCATAGCATAAGTTCTTGTACCATACAAAAAATTGATGATGTCAGTAGTTTATCTTACTCATTTAAAAACAACATAGACCTTAACTTGAAAGCTTCCTATTCATTTCTGCAGAAGAGTAAATGACAGATGAAGAGAAAGAATAATGAAAAATTGAGTGTTAAGGATGCTACAGAGCCAAATAAACATGTGTGTGTGTGCGTGTGTGTACATACATATATACTTTTTTTTTTTTATCTTTAAGAAAGTATCTTCAAAGTTTTCTTTAATTCCAATAAATGAATCAATCCGCTAAGTAACTTTCTTTCATGGGGTCCATGTTCTGTGGGACCCTTGGCAGACACATCTATCACAGATGTTTGATTAAATTAAGGCCACATCAGAAACCAGAGGCACGTATGCCCCTGTGGTGGATAATTGTTTCATGATGTTAGTGTTTTTCTTCAACTCTGTGAGTCTGATGCTGGCGCATAACCACATGATAACACAGCTTGTATGCAAATTACGCAGGTTCCAGAAATGAAAGCTTTTAATCACGTGATAAAACTCTGCAGTGTGTTAAGGCTCAGTACTCAGTTCAGTGCTTGTCGATGGCAGCAGCAATGATTCAGAAAATAATTTAGATGATTTTTTTTTTTCATTTGGCAACAACTGCACTCAAATATAACAGGGAATTGAAATAAACCCTTGTGGCTTATTTCCATGTTTCATCATTTGCCCATTTGGTTGAAAAAGTCTACATGGCATAAAAGAGACAGATTCATAGCAGCCTCAGATGTCCATCAAGTGTTGACGAAACCATCTGACATACGGAGGGAGACGGAGTAATAACAGGTGGTGGTGAAATCTGTGGTGATAATTTGCTGATTTGGTGCATCACCGCAAATTCTTCTGTTGAGTTTTAAAATCTTTTCAAAATTTGATAGAATTGCTATTGATTTGCGTACCAACTCAGTAGTACCATCGAGGTATTTTCACTGCATCACTGACATGTATTGTCAGGAGTTGATGAAATAGGCTGTTTTGTTTTTGCTTTTATGTTATGTTTTAGTTTCACAAGGAGACTGATGTATGTGCAGAGATTTTTGCTAGACTGCACTAAAACAGAAGTTGTTGGCCCAAACCAGGTCCCCAGCTTCAGTGTCCCAACCCAAAGACTATTAGCTGAAGATGATTATCACATTGCAACTGGGTGAAATTTGATTTTTTTTTTTTTTTAACTATTTTCAGTCAGTTGTTGCTTTTACTCATAGACACATATAGAGCTTTTACTTGAGGAATATTGCAGAAAATATGCTTTTTTATATTTCTAGCAACTAGAAATTGTAATGCATGCTTTTTATCTGTGATTTAAACCAAGACCCTGGTCCTAAACACTGAACAAGACTGCTCACCAAGACCTGGTGGTGCCTGCATATCACATGTCACTTGGTTTTCAACAAAATTTAAGATTCAGTTCAAATTCCTCCTCATCTATAAGATCTTGAACTGTCTAGATCCAAAATACATGAGTGGACTTTTAATGCTTTGACCCCTGATGGTTAAGGCCTGCTTTTGTTCTTCACTTGAACCCAACTCCTTTCAAAGAGTCTACATTTCTTTGTGACTCAAATTTTATTTATTTAGACAGCAGCCTTTATGTTAGTCTACCAAATGGTGAAGACACCCCAGTATGTCTGCTTTAAAACTGTAACTTTAATTTTCATAGTTCAAATGAATAATTTTTATGAGCGTTTTCAAAGTTGATCCAAAATGTATACAATTATTTAGTAAAACAGTCAAAGGTCTGTGGTGAGGCTGAAAAGGCAGTGATGTTGTTAAAATATGTTTTACTAGTTTATATAAACAGATTACAATACAACAGGAACAAATGTTAAAAAAATAATAAATAAAATAAAAACATTAAGCTAAGGCTGGGCCCTTTAATGGCATAGCGACCTGCTCAGGTCTGCCTTTTGGCTGACGATAGCTGGGATGGGTTCCAGCTCCCCAGTAACATCAGTAACAGGATGAAGACAGGATGTAGAATATAAATAAGAGAATCTTCGCTCACTAGTCCATTTTGTTGCACAGAACATTTGATGTCCAGTATAGCAATACAGTCTGCAATGAATAAAAAATGTCAAATAAAATCAGCGTTTTTATTTTTTTAAATGATTGCTACCACCACACTATTCATTCTAGACTAATAATTAGCCAACTCACAAAGAGCCAGTGTTGCAGAATCAGCTGAGTGACGACAGCTCTGCTGGTTAAATCGGCGTGCTCCTTTGTCTTGGCTTGCTCTCACTCTGCATTTCAGCCTCCTGACTTCCTCTGTTGCCAACTCAGAACTGCATTAGTTAGTGGTGCATAAACTCCAACTGAGACACAGGACGCGGATGCACAACCAAAGTGCATCAGTTCCACCTTGAACTGACTCTGTGAAATGATAGATGCTGCACCTGAACTGATTTAAATGCTTTCATTTGAGGCTCAGGCTTTTCTCTGGTTAGTTAATGACATCATGGTGAAACAGATTTACATGATGGCTCTCTGGTGGCTGGCAAGGGCCTTAAAAAGTAGCTGATGTGCAGAAGCGTGACTGAGCAGAACTATGAACAGAAACTAAGTGCAGCATCGATGCAGGATGTATAATGGGAAAAGGTAATACAAGCGCTCTGGGGTGTTGTGTCTTTGTAATTCTGCCTGTAGCCACTGCTTCATAGATTCATTATGTGACCTTTAAAGTTGTGTCCTCTGTGTCTATTACAGAGAAAGCAGGATCTTCAGCATCCCCAGAGAGTTAAATACGCAGTGAGAAGATGACTCTGGCAGGTAAAAGCAGTGACAGCAGAAACTCATTCATGTCACAGCACTTCCCAGATGTACTGTATATACTGTACTGATGAGCAGAAATGTTATTATCTATGATAATCTCCCGTCGAAAAGGAGAATTAGAGCATCGGTCCTTGAATGTTGTTAGCCATGACTGGGTTTGATTTGATAAATGTGTCTGCATGTCTGTGTCCTCAGCCTACAAAGAGAAGGTCAAAGAGCTCCCCCTGGTGTCTCTGTTTTGTGCCTGCCTGAACCCCCACACTGCAGAAAAAACTACTTACAAGGCAGAAGGTAAACACACAAACGCTAATGATCACTTGTCATTCTGGGTACTACAGGAGAGGATATGAGGGTGGTAGATGAAGCAGAAACAGCACCATGCATCCAGAAAGGTTTATGGTTGATTAATTGTCTAAACATAGCCTTGATTCAACCCCCTCCAGATGCAGTGGACCTGGGCTGGTGCGTCATCAAAGATGTGGAAGTGATTGAGCTCAACAAGCGAACATCAGGCCAGGCCTTCGAGGTCATCCTCAAGCCCCCGTCCTTTGACGGCGTGCCAGAACTCAACACCTCCATGCCGCAGCGCCGCGACCCATCCCTGGAGGAAATCCAAAAGAAGCTGGAGGCTGCTGAGGAGAGACGGAAGGTGAGGGGAGGAGTGGTGGTCTAGAGGCCTAACATTATCACCAGCAGAATCTCGACTGGGCTGGCAGTAACCCCAAACCTTAACTCTGGCTATTTGTAGCTCAGTCAGGCATTGTTGAACATCTGTCAACACACTTTGTGGGCTGTGTGATTTATCAACCAGAGAGAGAGGGAGAGAGAAAAAAAGAAAGGTTGGAGAAGGATGAAAGGAAAGTAGGAGGGAAAGCTGGAGTCGGTGGAAAGGAAATAGGGGATGAAAAGAGGGACATGAAAGTACAAAGAGAAGCATTCAAGGACAAAAATACAATGACTCATATTCATCAAGCAAAGAGGATGAAGGAGAAAGAGGGAGGGAAAGGTGAGTAGAGGCAGAAAATGGAAAAAGCAGATGACTATTTCCCATGGGAGACAGACTATGCACCAAATTTCCTTTCGGCGCATCAGGCTCATTGTCTGACATGTGTTCGACATCCATGTCCTAATGAAGTAGTTGCGGTTTGCAAATCACATCAGACAAAAATCATTAACCCGAAGTATCCCCATGAAGCATGCATGTCAAACTCAAGGCTAGCGGGCCAAATCCGGTCTGCCACCTCAGTTCATCTGGCCAGTGAGAGCGTGCAAAGACAAGATTTCTATGCGGCTGCACATTTGATTCAGTATTGACATCACAAAGTGGAAAAACTGAGGTGAGGAGACATTTACAAAAGATTTTACACATTTTTGTCGAGTAAAATTAACCTTTTTGTGACAAAAAAATCTTGTTTTTAAGAACAAAAAGTTGAAATTATACTAAATTTTGTATTTTTAAGTCAAAATATTGAAAAGAAAGTTGATATTTGCCAACAATAAAATTGTAATTTTAAGTTATGACTGTTTGATTAAAAAAAATATTGATTTTGCAAAAGATTTTTTATTTTGCAAGAAAAGAAATGTTATTTCAATCATAAAGTCTCTATTTTGTGAAAGACAGAAATTTACTACTTACTTACCATTTACTTACTGACAAAAAGATGCGATTTTGTGAAATTCACCAAATTTACTTTTTGTACAAAAAGTCTTTCTTTTTTTTGTATGATTATACAAGAAAAATGGATGATTTTTTTTTCTTCTTTTTTTTTTTTTTTTTAACAAAAGCTTCTATTTTATGATAAAAGCTGCAGATTTTGTGGAATATGAGATGTTGTGACAAAATCCACTTATTTCTTCTTCTTCTATGACTGAATCAGTGGGAAATCTGGCAACATAGCTGGTTCAGAACTTAAAAAATAACTGCCCCTTTAACATTAACCACAGTGATAATGTGACCCAGGATGAGGTTGACACTGATGCCACAAAGGATACCTGGCACTGACCGAATGCTGATGTGCTGAAATCCAGACACAAATCATTTGAATTCAAAATCTCTTTGTCACTTAGCGTTAGAGATTTTTCCTAAAAGACACCCCTGAAAGTCACCTGATCATTCAAAGTTCTCTTTCTTGTCCCAGTGCCAAGAAGCTGAGCTGCTGAAACACCTGGCAGAGAAAAGGGAACACGAGCGCGAGGTGATCCAAAAGGCGTTTGAGGAGAACAACAACTTCATCAAGAACGCCAAAGAGAAGCTGGAGCAGAAGATGGAGGCCAACAAGGAGAACAGGGAGGCCCTTCTGGCCGCCATGCTGGAGAGGCTGCAGGAGAAGGTTTGTCTGGCTTTCTAACAATTTTCAAATCTCTGCTGCTGATCCATGATCTTTTTGTTTGTTCCACTAAATAATAAAACAAATAATAAAAAATACAATTTTTAAAAATAATCTGAAATTAAGTATTTTTATGGTTAAATCACCTCTGCCTTTTTATAATTAGGAATAATCAGACATTTTGAATTTTGTTTTTCTTTTGACATTCTTTTGACATTCCATCTTTTGCAGCACAGAAAATCCGGTTTGTGCTGCTTTGAGTGATACCAAGTGACAGCAACGGGTTGTTTTAATTATCCGTTATATGCAATGTGGCAGTTTCCTATGATGTCTCACCAGAAAATTACAACCCTAATTCTAAAAATCTTGGGATTCTGTTTAAAACATAATTAAAAACAGATGATTTCTCATATTTTATTTGCAGTAGAACATAAAGAACATATCTGATGTTGAAACTGAGATATTTTACCATTTCATGGCAAACAGTACCTCATTTTTACTGTGATGGCAGCAACATAGCTCAAGAAAGTTGGAAGAGAGATAACAAAAGGCTGAGAAAATAATTGGCATCAATCAAAAACAAACAGAGAAACATTTGACAACAGGTCTGTATGTGACTTAGTATAAAAAAGACTTTAAGACAGGCAGAGGTCCACCAGTTTGTAACTAACTGCATCCAAAACGTTTGGAAGAATTTCAGAAAAATATTCTGCAACATAAATTTGCAAAGACATTGATGATCCCACCATCTACGGTACATGATATCATAAAAAGATCCAGAGAATCAGGAGGAGTGTCAAGAGACAATGGATGTTTGTGATCTTCAGGTCCTCAGGCAGCATGATTCTCTGCTGGACACCACTGCATGGACTCAGAGGAGTTCTACTGGAATTGGAAATTTTTTGCATTTGATACATTTTACCCAACTTTTTTTGGAATTAGGTTTGAACCGTCCATGTTTTGCAAATCCATGTGCACAAAAATCATTTCATCTCCTCGTCATTGTCTAAAGGCAGGACCTTCTGAAAACGTAAAAAGGAAACACTTTTGCTTCCTTTCTTGGCCGAACAGTTGTCGTATAAGCCTTAGCATATAAACTTAAGTATTCCTGAATCTTTTTCACATACTGGGATAAAGCCCAGCAGAAGATTGGCAGGCGGATGGGAACAGGGGCTGCGATGTACAGGTTTTTCATGGTCAAGAGAGAGTGTTGTGTTCTTTTGGGGTGTGGCGACGACCCAAATGCAGGAGAGCTGATGGTAACAGAAAAAGTTAACTGTAACAGAGAAGAAAACCAGAGAGACAAGAGCCAAGAAAAAAAAACACAAATGCAACCTCTTTTTTGTTTTGTTTTGTTTTTTGAGCGCACTATAGCTGCTGTCTGTTATTACTCAAGAAAAAAAGTCTTTAAACTCTTAGAGGCCTAACATTTTCTAATTAAGGTATCATAAACCAGGCTTTTCATTCTATTTTTAATAGTGTTGGCAAGCTTGATGAGTGATTATGAATATTGTATGACCTGAACGAGTGTTTTTAGCTCTCCTCAGAGGTTTTCATTTCATTTCATCTTCATGAACAGCCACCACAGTGTCGACTCCCTCATTGACGTAAATAAAGTCATGAATGTTAATTGCTCTCATGTTGCTGCATCTCTGTGCTTGTCTGGCAGGATAAACACGCGGAAGAAGTGAGGAAGAACAAAGAAATGAAGGAGGAGGCCTGCCGGTAGATGGGTGGATCACAACTGCTATTAAAAAAAAGGAATAATAAAAAAAATAGAGGCAGTGCAACAAAAAAAGGGGGGGTGAAGAACATGACAACAGCAACTTGAATGGGTTTAAAAAGGCAAGTTTCATATTTGATATGTGCTGCAAGAATTCTGAAAAAGCTGTACAAAGTTTAAGCGAATCTTGATGTTGATTTTCTTTTTTTATTTTCTTGTTCTGAAGAAATGCGGTGCCGGGAAGGGGTGGGAGGTGAAATATTCACAAACATTTCCAGCGTTTGACAGCTTTGATTGTTTGGTGCAGGATTATGAAAAAAAAAAGAATTATAGCTCTCTCTTTTCCACCGTTTCAGTCATTCAGTTTTGGCAGCAACACAGCCAAAAACCCAGGCAATTTTAAACAACTGGAACTATGGAAAGGAGAGCTGTAATTGCCACCTAATGGAAATTATGAAAACTGTAGGGATGTGCTTAAAACTGGACACACAAACCATCTTTAAGACCAATTCAGTCTCTATCATTTCAATTCAAAACAAAAAAGCTCTTCAACTTTTATCATTTTCAATGCTTTCATGTACATAAAGAGAATGTAACACAGAAGCTTCTGGAGAAATAAAAAATAAACTGATTTCTGTAGGTCCGTAGCTCTCGTTAATCATTTACTGCACCATTTCTGGGATGTTTGCCTGATTCAGTGTGGTAGATCAATGAGTGTCACTAAATACTTTATGAATTTGAGATGAAGAATCATTCTTTTGTTTCTTTTTTTCCCATGGTGCTCTTGGGGAGTAAAAGAATAATCGAAATAAAGTCAGCTTGGAAAGTGAATGAAGTTCTGCCGTGTTTTGCCAGTGTCCTGCTCTCTGTGAAACCTTATCTGTAGTGTAGAAATAGATCAGTGACAGGCATTTTTACTTCCTGGATTTAGAGCACTGATTGCACTCTTATTTCGTTAAGCACAACTCAAAAGCACATTTGCATTTAAAATCGTATTCAGTGGAAACAACAATGTGGAGGCAAAGTAGGGAGTGAGACCATTATCAGTGTTGGTAAACCTCTGCTGGTTGAATGGCTGACCAGCAGTCTCTGTTTGCCATGGCATGTGTCACTATGCTCTGATTGTTACTTCACAATTTTGAATGGATTGGGGGAAAAAAAGTAAGCAGAAAGTTTGAATTTGAAATGTGCCCAAGCTCTTAAGTTGCACTGATTTCATATACTGACTTTAATGAAATGTGTAAATGTTTGCACTGTAACAGGGGAGTGGTATCATGAGGTTTCTACTTGCTGTAACTGTGTGTTGCTGTATATCTTTAACGCTGGACTGGTTGTATTTATTTGGCATGATCAGTAAAGAAAAAAAAGCTTAACTAAACTCATTTTGGTCTCTTAATTTTCACTCTGACCATAGATTTTTCTGAGTAATTTTGATCGAATGTTGGCAGTCTATTGACACTACATTCCTGAAGGCTCATCCCTTAAAGCCACTATATGTAGTAATACCAGCTGTTAACAACATGGGGACATATAGATCAGCTGTGTTGACAAGAGAACCACTGATAATTTGTCCCGCTAGAAGTGTACTTATTTGTAACAAAAGGGTCATTTCTCAGTTCCAAGTCTGGACTTGAATGTTATTCAATATGAACTTCATTGGGGGGGGTCATACATCTCAACACTGTTTATATGTGGCCAGAAGGAAGCAGCAAAAACACTTTAAAGGACGGATGGCTTGGATCATCCGGGATAAAAAGGGCTTTCTTCTTGAAAGTACATACACTAGTTTAGCATAACATTATCATTTCCCACTTAATAATGAGCAAGTCCAGGCAAGGTCTGGACAAAGAACTTCTGAGGGTATACTGTAGTGTTTCATACTGTGGGTTGTGCAGTGAGATCTCTGTGGAAGGGGATTGTTTCCCACAGATGCCATCAGATTGCTGTCTGTGAAGTTTGAAGACCAGATGAACACCCAAGATTCTCTGTTGAGTTCTTTGAGTTTGTCCTTAAAAGAAATGTTGAAGGGCCCCACTGCTAACCTGCTGGGGGAGGTGGCTCTTGATGGGGTCTAACTGATCTGCAAAAATGTAGGTTTTGTAGGTGCCAAATGCCAAAATTGGAACATTCTGTAACAAGACAAGTAGTGTTTACGTATGTTATTTATCAGAGATCATAACGTCATGCTTGATTTGTGTACGTGGTAAATATAACTCGGAAAGAATGAGGGGACACAGTTGTTAGATCCCCCGGTATGAGCCTCCGTCACACAGAGTCTCCTACTGGACCAGCTCTCCGTTCCAAGGGTCCAAGGTCAAGGTCTACTAGGTCTAACCCAAACAAAATGCCTCGACACTATTTAAGCTGGTGGCGAGGAGATTCGCCTAGCTTCTCACTGCCTACTTCCAAGTGCCTATCCTGTTTCCTCTGATAATAAAACCCACCAAATAGCCTGGAGATGGATAGTAATTATCAGTCACACCCCTTAACGATAGCTCTCCCCTTATTGATCTGTGCACTTGGTGAATGGCTAGGTTAAATTTAGTGGCTAAGAATGAAGCCCCAAGGACCAGTAACTGGTAGTGGGCTAGAGCAGCCTTTAAGATCCCATAGTTATCACTATCACTATACACTCCACCTACTATTTTACCCCCATCAAAGATATCACAAATCCAATGTCCACTACTTCTCTTTTATAATATATTATATTTATTAGTTAAGCAGATTGGCAGGGTTAAGCATCAGCATATCTTGATAGAGTGATGAACAAAAATCTGATCAAAAAAATTTTATGAATAACTTCCCTAATTCTAGCTGAGGCTGGTATTTTTACTTATCATGAATTGTCCAAGCTGGATAGGAAATGAGCAATCGGCCAAATTGCTTAATCCACGGCCGCGAGCGGTCAGAGTCCGGGTGGGGCTTCCAAGACCCAGTACTGCGTCCTCAGAAGGTCCCGGAGCTCAGCCTCCGCAGCAGAGCGGGCAGAGTAAATCCACAAAGTTCCGATATTTCCTCCAAGTCTTTTGGGTCCTTGGTTAATCCGTCTCGTCTCTTGGTCTTCTCTTAAAACCTGAAGAAAAGTCTTTGTGATTTCTCCTCTGATGATGAGTCGCTCGCTCGGTCTGAGCTTGGTGAAAGGAGAAGGAAGCGGAGGTTCCTCTTTCCAGGCTCGCTCCTTCCAGAGGGACGAGTTGGTAGAATAACCCCGATCAGCTCTCTGATCACATCTTTTATACTCTTCTTCGAGCAGGTTTTTAACATAATTTCCCCTCT
>JBAMYA010000017.1:7578786-7592553 GCA_037176975.1 Arrhamphus sclerolepis
ACGAGAGCCAGACAAGAGTCCACATGATTTTCAAGGATGAGGGACACTCTGTTCAGGACAATAATGTCCATGTCCTGAGCAGAGAATATATGATTTGAGAGAGGAGTGAAAGAAAGCATATTTGCATGTGGAAATAGAACATTAAAAAGAAGTGACCTTAGGATTCACCAAGCCAATACTTTAAACGCAGCATTGATGCTCCTCCACAGGTGGTTTCAGAGTCATTCACACCTTGAATCTTGAAACCAAAATATCTCACATGTAGACCAGAGATTTTTTTTTAAAATGAATTGATAAAAGAAAGACCCACAAGCGCGATGAGTGGATCACTAATTACGTGTCCATTGCTCACAAAAAGTAATGTCACCACTTGTCAGACAAGAAGTGAAGAAACCTTTTGTGTGAGTGGTGACGCATCATCAAGAACCAACACTGGGTGTGGGCTTTTACATTCAACACAAAACATCTCAAATGTGGAAGCTCAAAACAGCATGTGTAAGTAAATGGCAACACTGTTTTATTTATTTATGTATCTATTCAAAACCATGAAGGCAGAGCCAATATTGTTGTTGTCACACTTGAGGTGAGAGTCCAAGAGAGCATACTTATGGATTGATTTTGTAAAGCAATCTGTAGAAGATCTGTGTCATTTCTGCTGGTCCTGTCATTTTTCCTGTCCCTTCCTGCAATATGTCTGTACATTAATAACCCAAAATAAACTATTCTAGTTTCTCTCTTCCATATCGAGATGTATTGTTTGGTTCCCTTTCCTATGTTCTCAAAGAATCAGGTCAATATTACATTGTCAAACTAATTCTTTTACTTGTTAAATGTTTTTGAACCGGAAGTCAAACAATATATTAACACTCTAAAAAGAGGAAAGCCATCAAAACCACTCAACTATGTTTGCTATATAACATTAACTTAAAATGATTTTGAATTAATTCTAACTGTCTGATCCCCTGGTATTATATATTTGTTGTTTGTGTGTTCATGTAGCTCTCATTTCTTGTACTGACCAACATTTAAATAAAGTTTGTCTTTAAAAAAGGCAAACATACATGCATGTAAGTCTCCATTTCCATTACATTAAAATTTGTAGGTTTAATTTTGTATAATGTAATATTTAAAGGAATCCTCAAATTAGAGTTAATGGTTGAAGCCAGTCTATGTAACAATACCACTACTGACCACATGGGGGCAGCATGTCACAAGAGAGTTCAAGTTTCATGGTGATTCACAAAACAAAGTGCACCTCTAGTGGGACAGAGTGGCATTACAAGGTGTGCCACACCATCCACACTCATTAGTATAATACTGTATCTTCAGTCTCTCTTTTGTCAATACAGCAGATCTGTATGCCCCCATGTGGTCAGAAGTGATATTGCTTAATGCTTAATTATTCAAGTCAAGTGTACAGCAGGGAGTTTAGTTTTAAAAGCATTTATCAAAATGAATTCAGTTACGTGGCTACGTTGGTAGAGATTCCTCACGATGTCAACCGCTAAAAATGAAACCTGGCTCACCTTCATGCACCCAGGTAAATGTCACAGAGCCACAGAAAAACAAAGCAAGCATGCAGAACCTGCTCATTCTCTATTAGGAGCCACATCAGAGATAATTAAAACAAATGTAAACAAAGATGGCATTTAACTTTGAGAATAACATAATGTAATGAATGCAGACACAGAGAGTCAGGAAGTGGTTTCATCTGTGTGTGTATGTGTATGTGTGTGCGTGTGTGTGTGTGTGTGTGTGTGTGTGTGTGTTTGTATACAGTACATCTCGTTGCTCGGATGCATGCACGGTGTGTGGGAATAAATCAATGGGTCCTGACATTATAACAAACAACGGCGGCCTCATACACCTTCTTTCCGTCTAGAGTGGGATACAAAGGAATTGCTCAGTGGATTCCATCTGCGGCTCAATGAGAAGGCGGCTAACACAATGAGGAGCTGATAAAATGTGTCAGTCACCAATGTAAGACTGGGCTGATGATACTGAGGAGCAGTCAATTACATAGTTCCATTACAACTCCCCAAAAGGTCCCAGCTGTCTTTCTCTGCATCATTATCAGCTAAATTAGCCATCCTACAGCTATTCATGGATGACTGTGGACTATTTTTTACCCCGCTGACGTGTCTCGGACTGTTTGGAAATGAGATTGTGCAAAAGTTTTGAGGGCAGAGAGAAATGGCATCGTCTCCGAGCAGATGCTGCTGTTTGATGTGGGTCACGAAGCACAAGTGCCACTGATGCATGCAAATAATTTCCTTCAACATGGGAATTCAATAATGCCTTCGGTTTCAAGGCAGTCACTTATTTAGGAGCCAACTCAAGGATTGCCTTACTCTTATTAAGTCACAAAATGCAACAAGTGTGCACTGTGAGTTTTTATCATGACTCGTGGCTAAGAAAGACTTGATGTAATCCAAATAAGCACTTTTGAAAAATAAAAGCTTTCAGTTTAGGTTCAAGTGATGTTCTTAAAAACAAACTGATGGAGACAAACATGCATACTCACTATGGTATTGAAGGCTTGTTGCAGCTGCTGCTGCTGCAGGAGCAGACCGCAGGCCACGCATTCCCCCTGACAGTCACAATGTCCGGGGGTGAAGAGACATGCCAGCAGAACCACCAGGCACAACAGAGGGATCTTCATCGCTCAGCACACCAGACAGACGGGGACCAACAGGAGCCCAGCTGGGGGGAAAAGAGTCTCAGCAAGGAGTCAACAGCTGGAGGATCTGAGAGGTAATGCTTGTGGGACGTGGATCCAACCTGCAGAGAGAGGAACGACAAAACTGCATCACTTCCAATTTACAGTAATAATTGTCTAGATTTGTGTGTTCAGTCAAATTGTTGGTGGCTGAAGAGTTTTTCAGCCAACGCCAGGAGATGGACGGTGTAGGTGGAATGGAAAGAGAGCACAACCCGAGGTGATAAATTAGTAAATGGCTATTTTCCAGTGGGCAGGAGTCATCCTCTGCAGGCAGGAGGGTCAGCTCACGATTGAGATTCTTTTTAAAAGCCATGGTTGGAGAATTTGATTGAATTTATATTTGGTAGTTGAGATTACCTTCAAACCACAACACAGATCAGACCCAGTGGTGAGAACAATTTTCTTCCATCTGGAAAAAGTTGTAAGAATTATTTAAAAAAAGAAAAAGAAAAAAATGATTTTAAGGAACAAATCCAACGATATAATAGATTCATTTAGGAAATATGTCAAAGGCTGAATTCAAAATATAAAGGATGACAATTAAAGAGATGAATAAATTCCAGAGAAGACAAGTGTCTGTGACTAAAAAGCTTAGCTTTTTCAGCTCAGAGTCAACATGATGATCTGCATGATTGATTTGGCACAAGTTCTACACCAGATACCATTTCTGACACAACTGGGACTTCCACCCCCATCTCCTACATGATGATGGGCGACAGCACTACCACAGAGGCTGAAATGGTGTTTCTGACTCTACAGATTTGTGAAGCAGCTGCTCCGTTTTTCTTTACTTGATTTGACTCTCACCAGCATATCATCTAATAAGACAGAAATTGAAAAAGAAAAAAAAAAGACTCTCAGAATCATAAATCACCTTTGCTTAGACAGTTACCTCCAAGGAAATAAATTATGCAAATCAAAATGTTGAAGTCATAACCCAAATGAACTAAATTATGCAGGTTACAGAATTGGTTCTTTCTTTTTGAACATTTATTAAATGATTCTAATCTGGTTCAGTTGGTAGAAATGAATTTAAAATGTTATCTCGTCACTGAAGAGCAGAAAAAAAGCTATAAATGCGACACTGATAATAACCATTACGTGCTCTAATTTAAATATTCATCACACAGAACAGTTGCATTTCTGTCCACCTGACCAAGATCAGGTCTAATATTTACTTTCCCTTCAGCTAGAACCTAAGGAAGTTAACTTTACATCCCGATCAGGGTTCCAGTAATCATCAGACGTCTCTTTCCATTCATGCGAAAATGTGTTTACCAGCTTTAAACACTAGGGGGCCCTGTGATAAAAATGGCAACCAGTACCACACCTCTCGCTAATGACAGCTCACCCATGACTCCGGACAAGATGAAGTGCTAGAAGATAATTTCAAACTTTGAGAGACAAAAGGTCAGACATTAGTCACTGACATAAGTCATGAAAATGAAAGACAACAACAACAAGCAGTACGGAAATTTTATTGATTTCCGTGCTAATTCGAATAAGTAAAAGCACTCACAACACAAGCACTTCCACTTTATCACATTAGAACATGTACCAAAAAGGTCATGCGTGACTCCAGCTCATTTATAAACGCCTTTATGGAAAATCATTAGATGACCTGTTTGTTTGTCTTGCTGAAATGTTTTGTGTAAAGATCGTTTACCGGCTTGCTGACTAAGCCCATATGATATTGTCATGTTCTCCCTAAGTGGCCCTATCTAAGTTGATCAAATGAGTAAAGCAGTGCAGTGTGAGTGATGGCGTGGGCGCTGTATGCAGTCGAGTGTTACAAAGAAGCGGCTTCACCCATTAACAATATTTTACCAGGGCGTATTAATGTGAACTGACATTTGAAGCATCTTTTAGTCATTTTGTCAGCATCACTCTGAATGAACAAAGTCTGGCAACATTCGTGTTTCAGTAATCAGACAAAAGACACCCATTTGTTTGACTCTGCATATTCAGAGCTTTGTTTTCAAATAATGTGGTTTAGGCTTTTAGCTAAACAATATGGGACCAGTCTGTGAATATCTGATAAAAAGCAGTGCATAATCAGTGATATAATCAGTGCACCTAATGCATCCTGATGAAGCTTTAGAGTCTCTACTGCAATTTCAGAACGTTTCCGGCATTTTCATGTATTTATGGATGGTTTTTGCTTTAGAAAAACTTTTAGCCAAACTCTAACTCTAATCAATGTTTACTGAAGATTTTTGAGGTCATTTTCATGAATTAGGGTGCATTAGTCCATTGTTTTGCTCTGTTAAGAAATCAATACTGGTACTGAAGGCCTAGAAATCTAGACTTACCACTAGCAAATTTGGATTTGCTCAGCAGGTCCATCAAACTATCCTTCATTGGAACTCATTAACTGTGGTCTAAAGTCTCGAGGAGCCAATCAGATCAGATCTAGAGAGTCTCTGGATGGGCTTAACGTGATGACTACAGAGCTGAGACATTGTAGTCTGGATGGTAAACAAATAAGATGGCTGACATTTAAACCAGCAATGCCTTTGATAGTTAAAGACTTGGAGTGCCATGACAGTGTCTTAGGCATTGTGGTGAAAGAGACCGATCTACATTTACAAATGGTAAACTGGTTTTAACAATAAAGGAAGCTCTTCAAGAAGTAATCTGAACACATTTATGTATATCTATCTAACGTTAGCTGCAGCCAGCTGTGTCACACACAGTTGAGTTATTGGTTGAGTAATTGAGCACACCGGTTTTTATCAAATTCTTGCTTGCAAAAACAGAAACAATATGCTTTGTCGCTCTGAAAACATCACCTTAGTCTGATTGGTTGTAGGGCTAACAAACTGTGTGCAGAGGCATTTTGAAAATAAAAGACTGGCACCACCTCCTAGATGTGAAAGCCCTAGTGCTAATTTTCAGGCCTTACATCTGTCTAGATGTGGGTCTGATTGATCAGGCTAGACATTAAAAAAAAACTGTGTCCAAGAAATTTGAGACCTTGAGATCTCCTGGTGGTGAGCCAGAGGTGATGTTCTCGTTGAAGTGACACCACTTACCTGATCTTCATTAGATACTCACTCACATCTGTTTACATAACTCCCCATCAAGATGTATGCCAAACTTAACCCTTTACTTCCCTGTGATTTGTCCCATTAATTAAGACTGCTTTGCCATGATTGTTTACATCAGAACATGCAGAGTATCCACGCACTGAACCCATGTCACACGACAGGGTCTTATCTCGTTGTAAATACTGTTTTCCTACAGAACGACCATCTTCATACTGCACTGTACAACAGGTCCTTGTTTCAGTGTCATTGTTTTTGGATAAAAATGGTAGCAGTTAATATTTAAAGCTGCTACAATTTTAGTGGTATCAAGTTGAGGGACAGAGTCAGAAAATGAGTTCAAATGTGTGATTTTACTCCTTGCAAGGCCTTAAACCCTAACCCTAACCACCTATGTCTCTGGCTATGCATCAACCCCGAGTCATTTTGACCCAAGCCCTTAAGGCCTTGAGAGAGATAATCTTTTTTTTTCAACAGCTGTGTTTCATCCATAAAATCCTGCAAGATCCAGCCTTTGAAATGCAGAATATTAAGATCAACAAAATATATTTTTTAACAAATTTACTTGCAGTTCATACATTAGTTATTTTAAATGTGTGCAGTTTCTTCAAATGTATTATTATTAATACAATGGATTTTATTCATTATAATACTGTTTATTATTTTTTAATAGTAAACCATATTAAAATATGGCGAAAAGGAGCATGGGAACATGACACATAGCAACAAAACATTGGTATAATATAAATAAGAACATCTTTAACACGTTATTGTCCATTAACAGTATGTCCATCTAAGGTAAATTAAATATGATGTAGACTTGACAAACAGCATAGTTAAGTATATTGCTCAGAAGCCAAAAATTTCACAGCAATAAGAATAAATTGTCAGTCTGATAACTGAAAGTGGCTATACTTGACTGTCAGTTCCCCATAGCTTTAAAAGTTGAATTATGTTTTCCAAGTTGTGTTTACAGTGGTAGCTATGCAACAGTGATGAAAGAGAGCGGGTGGCTTTGGCTAAGTTTTATAAAAATGTTATTTTCTGCTTTGGGATTCAGACAACAAGGGATCAATCCAGGTAAAGACATCAGTTTCCCAACTTTCCAGTTGGAGGACAACCAACAAACTGAAGAATAAGAACTGAATAATAAGAAATGGAGTAACCCTGTGTGAAACTATTCATAGGTTTTCTGAAGAGTGAGTTTTGAAGTATAAATCTTCAAAGCTCTGGACGATACAATGAGTCCAACCAGCCCCAGCTAATCTACAAATGAGCAAATGGGTGAAGGTAGAAAGCCTGGAAACCCGCTTTACCAGCATTTCCAGACTCTTCAAAGCCGACTCAGAGCCAGTGATGTCTTTCTTTAGTTTAAAATAACACCTCAGATGTGAAATTCACAGAAGATTCACCCATGTACAGTTGTCATGGATGTGAAATCTAGCAATGAAAAAAATGTTTTTTTTTGTGGGGTACCATCCTGAAAATAGTTGGATATATAAAAGTTGGACATTTTACCACTGGGCTTAATGGGGATTGACCCAAAAAGTTCCTTTTTGGTTCACATTTTGGAACTTAGGAAGCTGGATGTAACGCCTTGGTCTGAATGTATTTGTTGAATACAAGTAAAGGCTGATTAATGCTTCTACGTCAAAGCAAATCTAACTTGGTGGGCCTCAAAAAAATTGTGATTGGTAGATTTTCTTTGTTTTTGAATTTCCCACCGCTATTTCTCCTTCTTTGTTTTTTAAGTCAGGAAGAACAATAGTTTGCTGTCACCTCATGTAAAATGGATACTTTATTTGCTCCATTGCTTTGTTTGAGCAAGAAAAGCCAGCGCTGCAAACGACAGTGATGCAGAAAACAAACCCACACTGCCCTCTAGTGGTTGGTAGTGAAATTACAGCGCAACACAAATAATTACGCAATACTATAAATGCCAGAGAAGGTGTAGGGGCAGGGGCAGAAGCATTAATCAGGCTTTATTACAGAATTAAATTGTTTTCATAAATTAGTCCTGACTTATTTATGTCTATCTTTAGTGACTCCACAACACGTTTCATTAGAACTCCATGTTGATACAGAAACTAAACCTGCAGGGACACTGCTATAAAAATGTGAATAAATACAGTTTCAGTCATTTGAATTGGTTATTTAGCTATGTTCTTTGCTTTATTCTGTTAATATTTTATGCTTTGTTTTATGGTGTTTTGTTTTTATGGGGTTGTCTATTCTGTTTTTTTGTTTTTTTTTTATCTGTTATTGTAAAGCACTTTGTGATTTTTATCTGCGAAAAGCACTATATAAATAAATGTTACTTACTTATTAATCGGACGAGACCCAAATGAAATTCCAGGATACATTCTTAAATTTAAAAAAATGGCTAATTTTAATCTTTTATGTATCTTGAGACATTTGGACTATATTATGCATTTTGATTGCATAGGAAGATGTAATACAATGAAGCCCATGTTTGGCACCACTACACCACTCTTTACTGGCCCATTATCACAGATCAATGCTTTTTCCACCAGCGGTTACAGAGCATAAGGTCATAAAACACTCATGAATCTCGGGATATAAAGATTAATCAAACATCATTAATGGTGCATGAGCTGCTATTGGTAGAACAGACATTTTAATCATCTTCCCCCCAACCCTGTGACCACATCTTCATGCTTTCTATCTGCTGTGGCTTCTGGCTTCAGTTTAATGAAGAATAGTTACTATCGATGGACAAGACTAGAATTTGTGTTGTATATCAAAAGATATAAAAGGCCATATTTCATGAAGTGGCAATGGAGAACAGCACCGGGAGGTGAGTGGAGGAAGAAAGAGTCTTTTTGGGGGGAGAACAACATAACAAGAAGAGGAAAGTAGATGCAACAGAGGGTGCAGGGAGAAAACAAGAAAGAGACAGACACATAGGGACCCCAGGGTTATCTACGCATTAGCAGACTCCTTTGTGCTTTTCAGCGTCGCACGGACAACTAATGGATGAGATGGAGTGCGTCAGAGCTTTGTCATAATCAAGCGCAGAGTTTTGCTCCACTATTCAAATTCATGACACCTTGCACCCTTTGTTTAAGCTGCTCATGGTAATTTACCTTTATTATTTCACATCACCATCCATGTTTTCCCTACTCTCATCTTTTCACTTTTATGGCTTTCATAGCAATGTGCCAAAAGTAGTGAGACTGTGTGAAGGGTTGACTCTAAAATCAAGGATGGACATGCTGAAAAAGAGGAAATAGCAGCTTCCTATTAGTGAGGGGGAATGTTAAATCAACTGTTACTGAAAGCTGTCAATGAGTGGAAAAATACTTTTTTGTCCTTTGTGTAAACCAAACCTATATTTCTTCTTTACAATAAATTCCATGAGGAAAAAGTAAAAAGGCCTCCCTCTGTTCTCTTCCAACTAAAAGGAAAGACATATTTCACCCTTTTCTGACCTCCCCACTGTCTCTTTAAAGGACCATAAAGTGCCAGTACGAGACATTTCTGCTCTTGAGCATTATCTTCCTAGGCAAGAAATGTACTTGGATAACAAAGTGAAATACATGAGAGCAGTGGCGCTTTTGTTAATGTTCAGATTGCTTCCCTGCTGATTCATCGGAGGAACCATTTCTCTTCAAAACACATAACATTTCCAAGGTCCTAGTTAACTCTAATGGAAGTTGATGGCAATATATTTGTTTTGAAAGAACCAGGTAAAAGCATCCGTGCTCCACAAGATGGAAAGATGCATCTAAAATTAGAGCCGCATCCGTCTCTTAGTTAAAGCCCATTTTCTTTTTGCTTTCATGCCAGAGTTCATTAAGCAGAGCAAGGTTGCTTCAAATTACTTTTAACAAAGATACATTTTCAAATGCAGCTCTTTGTGCAAATTGTTTCCAGGCAGGTGGACAGCTCTTGTCATTTTTGAACCCAGGAAACAAAAACGTCTGGCATTTTGACGTCCCCTGCCAGAGATCACAGCTTCATCCCCTTGCAGTGTATCATATATTCACCCTTTGTGCCCAGTCAAGGGCCTGCTCTGTCAGGCAGATTATGCAAATACCATGAAATGTTAAAAGATAACTGAAATAGAATGCAAATTTATAGGCAACGGTGGCCAAAATTTGCCAGTGGCAATATCAAGATCCAGAATCATTACCAGAAAATAGAGCAAGGAGAAAAGTGTGTTCGTCCATGACTCACAGTGTCACAAATATTGAATTTGAAGCCACTAAGATGTGGAAAAGTTGTGGATCTTCTAACTGTAGAGCTCCTGGGTAGGATATCAAGTCCATCCGTGTGTGTCATGGAAGGAGGGATGATCAAAAAATACAACTTACTTCATCCTGTCCTAACGGTAAAATTAATGGTGTCTTTTTGAGTGGGCCAGAACTATTTGTTACTTTCTTGATGCCTTGGAGGATTTGCCTGGTGGAGTGAGGTCAGTTTATTCCCATCAAAATGATGACTTCATTTTCTTGAGCCTTAGGCTATTTTCTTTAAATTTCAACCTAAAAAATAAGGGAAAAAAACATCCTCAGACTCAGACAGTAATAGCTCCACAGGTGGAAGCAACAAGACCTGCTGCATCTGTTCTATATGGGTAGGAGTTACTGGGAGACTTCTGTTACAAGTTAATTTATCCTCTTTCTTGAAAAGAAAAAGCCAGAGGGAGGTTTAAAAAGAACTCCAGAAAAAAATTATATTTTTATCCCTCCTTAATCAAAGCAAGAAATTAAAGAGCAAGTAACAGAGTGAAAACTGAGGCCTCTTGGGTGAATGTGCAGCTAAAAATGCTCATGTTTTCATAAATCACCTAATTACAAACACTGTAATTCTATCTAATTTTAGCTATCGTGTTGGAGTTTAACAGATGTTGATCTTGTTTTTGGAACCAAAACCTTAATCACTTCTCAAAGTTCAGAAAAATGTCAATTTTCTGTGTTATCTTGAGAGAAGCACAGTGTTTTATTCTACCAAGATCATGCTGAGAGCTTAAGATGGATTACAGAAAATTATGTTTTACATCAAAGTGCCTGTTTTTTGGTTGTCGTTTTTTTTTTTTTTTTTTGCTTTAACAAGATTAAAACGGGATTCATACCTTCTTTGAATGAGCACGTCAGAGGCTTGGAAATCTCCTCAAGCCCACATCTTTCTGATGCTAGAAAGCAGGTGTCTGTGATGAGTTCTTTCCACTATTCTTTTTTTCTTTTTCTCATTTTTCACACTTTGCCTTTATACAACCCAACACAATGCAACTCTGTCCAGCACTTATCAACCAACTGACACCAACTAGCTCCAAACACAACAACCATTATTAACTGTGAGAATTTTCTTTTGATCAAACAAAAAATTATTTTTTAGGAGATGTAATTTTTACCTTGATATGTTTTGACTGTCACTACAGTCCCTTTCAGAAGCGTCTCCTAAAAAATAACTTTTTGTCTGATCAAAAGAAAATTCTCGCAGTTGCAAAACCTAAGTAGACCAAATGAATCTAATTATGCCATTATCAAGTAATTTTGTATACTTTTATCGTGGCAGCAGTATAAGAAGAAGGATTCTCTACGAGGTAGATGGAAACCTCCCTGATGCTGAGCTCTGGGAGTTACTGAAGAGGCTGAAATACAGTGGTGCGTATGGATCGCAAGTACCCAAAACCTCTTGTTTAAATTTGTGTGATATTTTCTAGTATATGGAGAGATTGTCTAGAAATATATGGCCTCAATGATTTTTACATATATCGAGAAACAAAATGTAAAATCTGAGAATCAAATCTTCAAGTAGAAGAAGGAAAATTCAGAAATCATAAAACTGTCCCACCTCCTCTGCTGCTGATTGATGTTGGTGCTGATTTGACACTCATTTCAAAAAGAGTGCAACTGAGAGACAAAAACAGAGACGGATGGATGGATGAGATTAAGTAGCTTATTGGCTACTGAATGACTCAGCACTTCAGTCAGAATGCACCCCCCTTTACCAGGAGCACAAAACTAAACATACTGTACTTTCTACCTTCTGCCTCGTGTTCATTAGAGATGATGAAAGATCCTGCGCTATAAAGGCATGAAAGGTGTTTTTTGTACCATGCTGTAAATATGTTATTTTCTGCTGTGAACTTGGACATTTGAACGTTTTGGGTCCCTAGCTGTCATTTAAAGAACTACAGTTTTATTTACAGAAGCAGTGGCTTCAGCTTTTAAAAGCTGTTGCGGATGTTGACTCTGGATCCTAGACAGATTAACATTCTGCTAATTAATGAAATCTGCAGCATGCTAAAGTTACACCGTTTTATTGTTAAAGTGCCATTAAACACCACAGAAGAAGAAATTTCATTATGTAGCTCTCTTGCAAAAAGTTAACTTCTGAGCACACTTTGGATTTCATGAATTCACTGAAAAGTGAGAGTTAGACATGCACTTGTGTAAAATCTGCCTCACAAACATAAAATAACTTTAACCCCAATAATTAATTGAAGGTAAGCATGTAAGCTTTTTTACTCTAATGTAATATGTGCAACTTCAAGGAGCACAGCCAAGAATTAATGAGGCACTGTCGACTTTACCCTCCTACCCATAGAGAGGAAAGAAAATCATCAAATAAGCAAAACTTTTAAAACTCAAAATCAGCTGCTTATCGCATGAGCTCCTATTACAAACTACTAACTGTGGGTTGTATCTGCAATTGCCGCCATTCTATGTGGTAAATACTGCTAATATCTGTCCAGTACTAAAGCAGGTTTCAGATACTCCAGCACTGAATGGATTGTATTTGCCTTGATTTTGAAGGCATCAAGTTAAAAAGGAAGTTGTATTAATCTGACTGGTTGTATTTATTAATGAAAATGGAGCAAATAATTCATGGAATGCAATACATCACAGTTGCAAAACACCTTTTCCATAAGATCATAATGACATAGGTAAAGTAAAAGGGACACAGATCAAACTCTATACAACAGTATGCAGGTGAAGGAACATTAATGACTTATTTTTCCATGTTAAAATATACATTTCAATATCTTTTTAAGGAATATTTGCTTACTTTTAGAAAGTATAGTTCAGGTTATCCGATCTCCAGTCTGCTGTTGGCAAAAACTCACAACCCCAAAATAGACATCATGACAGAGGCAATTAAGAGACTCAAGAAGGTAATTATGGAAGAGATAATGAGACTGACCAAGTCGTGGACGAAATCAGAGCGAACTTGGACAACATAATGAAAGTGACTTGACTTCTGCACCTATAGGGGGCCCCGCTGAGCTGAAAATGAGAAAAGTTCCTTTGTGCTGTTATAACTGTTGTAATGATTCTGCAAATGCTTGATGACTTTTTCAAACTTGCAAATCAAACAGTCTGATCTCACTGAGAACATTTTTTTGTTCAATTAAAATTGTGCATGGTATGTCAAGTAAAACGTTTCCATTTACAAAATTGAACTTTTAGTCATTTTTGCGTCTTTTAGTTTACATTCGAGGTAGAGGTTGAAATGGTCCAGGGACCACTCCCAACACTCATGCCATAGTTTGTCTGTTGTCCATTTAGCAGATTTGAAAAAGTGTCTTGACCTTTTTAATTTTAGTCTCACTTTATGCCAGGATATACAGGAACATCTTTCCATTTATCTGGACTGCTTCTCTGTCACCTCCCCTCAGTAAATCTACGTTGGAGCAGCTTCCCGGAAGCTACTGATGCTACGAAGACATAAAAGGAATCAAACTATCTCTTCCTGTTTTGTCAGCCCTTTTCTTCTTTCAGATCCTCCCTTCAGGGGAGCAGTGGCTCCCACAGCAGATCATCATCCTCCATCTCACCCCATCTGTCCCATCCTCTTCTGTCACACCAGCCACCTGCATGTCCTCTTTTACTACACCTATGAATTGTCTCTGTGGACTTCCTCTTTTCCTGCTGCCTTGCAGGTCTGACATCAACATATATATATACAGTCTCTCTGAGACATATTAGAGCCCATGAAGTGTTGACAGACAAAACTGCATCTCTCTCT